>OY992883.1:114743898-114781398 GCA_963921405.1 Cepaea hortensis | reverse complement strand
TGGATTTCTAAACAGCTCCAGGGATATTACGAATAACCAGTTTGCTGTATCTTTGAACAACTCAGCGCTGCAAAGCGTAACTAACTCTCTTTCAAGTATGGAAATATCTGTAGAAGAAAACAACCAGAAGCAAGTGGAAGCGGCACAGCCAACTTCTGTATCCTCGAGTACAGACCCAGACACTGCATGCCCGCTGCCGGGATCCGTCGCTTCTGCCAGTACTCAAGAGCCAACACTCATGGTTATTCAAATAATCTATTCATCGCCGCAGCGGGTGGTGAGGAAACAATTCATTACCTCCAATAAATGTAAAATCTTCTATGGGAGAGTAGATAACCGAAGGATCCAGGAAGCAATTGATAAAAAGGACAAAGGAGCTTTGCGGATAGAGCTTCCAGCAGTCGATGAGTCTAACTTTAAGGATCTGAGTAAGACCACAATTAAGAAGACTCTAGAGAGAATGGAGGAGGGTGTTGTCATCTCCTACCGAGACAACGACATCTATGTGACCCGGAGATGTCAGTCGAAAGTGTTTCTAACAGACGGAGTGTCCACCAGTGACCCCATAACAAGGAGTCGCATGAAAGAGCCGGATCAGGAAGTCAAAGCGTTTGATTTTGCCATGTTTGAAAAGTCTGTCAGCAGCCATACAACAAAGACAGGCTGTATCGGCAGAGATCATTTCATTCTCACGCTGGGTTGTGAAATTTTGAAGAATGACCCAAATCCTACTAGAGTTGCACCAATTCGCATTGATGTGCAACATTTCAAGGCCGCAAACATGCGCTTTCAGGCACTGGGTAAAGACGCTTTTTTACCGGACCCTCAACACTCTCTTTCAGACTCGTTTGATAACAAAGTGCAATTGTCCAATGCAACTTTCAGCCGAGCACGTGATGTTGAATCCAAAACCGGTCGAGATGGCTGATCAGGGCAGTTTGATTTCTAAGGCGAAACTTTGGAGTGGTATACAATTATCTGGAGATAACGAACAAACTTTATTTTCAAAGGGTCACAACGTGAGCACACAGTCCAGCCTTACATTCTTACATTATCCGTCATGAATATTATCTTTACAGTGAAGCTTTATACAATGAATGATGTAAACATCCACCAAACATTTTTAAAGCGTACATTATGTTATTTTAGTGTTTGTTAAAGCGTACATTATTTTATTGTTATGTTTGATATAGTGTAAATTATGTTATTGTCGTGTTTGATATAGTGTACATTATGTTATTGTAGTGTTTGTTAAATCATACATTATGTTATAGTTGTATTTGTTAAATCGTACATTATTTTATAGTTGTATTTGTTAAATCGTACATTATGTTATAGTTATATTTGTTAAATCGTACATTATGTTATAGTTATATTTGTTAAATCGTACATTATGTTATTGTTGTGTTTGATATGGTAACATTATGTTATTATGCCGTCTCCGTGGCGAAAGGTGTGCGGACACGATTCGTAAGCCCGCCTACTCGAGTTCGAAACACAGCTACGACAGATTTGGTAGCAGACCGCGTCGCGCTGGGTTAAAACGAGTTGGTATTGCAGCCGGTCGTTCAGAAAGCAATGGCAAACTACTGAACGTAAATTTGCCAAGATATCAACAACAGTAGTAAAATTCTGGTGTTGACAGCGATGTCCTGTAAGAAGGATATGGAATTTTTTTTTGTTATTGTAGTCTTTGTTAAAGTGTACATTGTGTTATTGTAGTGTTTGTTATAGTGTACATTATGTTATTGTAGTATATGTTATAGCGTACATTATGTTATTGTAGTGTTTGTTATAGTGTACATTATGTTATTGTAGTATATGTTATAGCGTACATTATGTTATTGTAGTGTTTGTTATAGTGTACATTATGTTATTGTAGTGTTACGAGATTCATAATCCCATATACCCGGGTTCGAAGCACAACGGTGCTGGTTTTTTAAAAAAAGGTATAGGTGCTGGTCGTTCAGAAAGAAATGGCAAACTGCTGAACGTAAACCCTGCCCAGGAATCACGAACAGCCAAAGTGCTGGGGTTGACTGCTATGTCCTAACATGCAACTAATTAAGAAAATAAAAAAAAAAATATATATATATTATGTTATTGCAGTATATGTTATAGCGTACATTATGTTATTGCTGTATATGTTATAGTGTACATTATGTTATTGTAGTGTTTGCTGTACGTACATTCTGTTATTGATGAGAATTATAACTTAAACACACATACATGTGATTGGTGTTGTGTTGTGAATTTCCGTTTGTATGTTTCATCTCGCACAACAATTATTTCTTCAATGGAAAGAATGCCATATGAAAAGAACCCTTTCTGGAAATAGGAAAACAATTACCCGTGTTGCGTGTAACTAATTTTACTACACGGCTGTCAATCATGAGCAGTTAGTTAAAAAATCTTCTGCAGCCAGAGATGCGTGGTTGTATAAACGAGTATTGAGAATACCACAGCTAAATGAGGGAGTAAACTAAATGGCATGAAATAGCAAGAATACAAAACAGAACGTAATTTAAACATCGGAAGCAGAATGACGCAGTCAATATTTTGTGGTCACGCGGGAAGAGACCAACTAAAAAATATTGTAACAGTTGTTGGGATTAGTGGAACAAGAGAGAGGGAGAGAAACAAAAGGATGTAGGTTTATGGCCACGTGGAAGAAGACCATCTAAAACATGTAACAACAATAACAACAACAACAACAACAACAACACAACTGATGAGATGAATGAGACATGAGAAGTTGAGGAAATCTGAAGGACAAAATCAACGTGATATGTCCATACGGAAAGTGACAATCTAAAACGTGTTTAACAAATGGTGATGTTCTACAATTGCAGCAATAACAACAGCAACAATAACAACAGCAACAATAATAACTGAATAACACATATAGTTCTATCGTTATTTTGTGTCTTGGGCTTCCCATTTGTACACCACGCTTTTATTACCTAACTTGTAGTAATTTTGGCTGATGTGAGGATAGTTTAAAGTTGCGTACTATCCGCTAAGAGCTGTGGACAGCGATTCACAAAAGTTGTGAAACTTCTTGTCAGATTCTCCGACATTGAGTGGATGATGGAGCGGATCATAGACAACGCAATTCCCTTTGGGTAACCTGTTGTCGGGCTGATATGTCGAGAACAAAGTACATTTAACCAGCGAATTTGGGTGCAGGCAATCACAGACTAGTATCTACCCAGAATGTCCCACAGACTAGTGTCTGACAAGGATATCCCACAGACTAGTTATCAACAGACCCCATCCATCAACAGACGCCATTCATCACCTGACCCCAGCCATCAACATATCCCAGCCATCAACACACCCCAGCCATAAAAAACCCAGCCATAAATAGACCCCAACCATCAACACACCAAAACCATCACTATACCACAGCCATCACTATACCCCATCCATCACTATACCCTCTTCCAACGGAAAGTAGTTGTGGCAGTTGGACTTCGGAACCAACAACAATATATCCTGGCCTACCACAGGGATCGCCATTATCTCCGGTACTGTTCAACGCCTACACTGTGAGATCACTGGACCTGGTAGGACATTGTCATATGCCGACGATGTTTTAGTGTATCGTCAGGGTAAGGATAGAGATCAAGTTGCTGTGGAACTACACACCGAACTCAATCGCATAAGAACTTGGTGTGTTGAGGCTGGGGCAATGGTCAACCCAACAAAGGCAACAGTGACTTGGTTCTCGTTGAATAATCATATTGTCAACACTCCAACACCAACTGTAGTGCTGTGTTCAAAGACGGTGGAAAGAACGCTGGCAATGAATTACCTGGTGATACGGTTTGATCGAAGCCTTGCTTATAATGAGCACATAGACCAGGTGATAAAAAAGGCCAAGCGGGGTCTGGCTGCGATGCGGGTGATGGCGGCAGCAAACTGTGAGCAGCGCCACTATGTCTTCTATACGAGGGGCTGGTCATGTCTGTTTTTGAGTATGCGATAGCAATCCTCACACTCAGCCGTAAGCAGATAGAAAAGATGGAAAGGATACAGAATGAAGCTATGCGCATTATTCTTGGATGTACAAGAGATACAGCATGCAGGGCTATGCGCTACCTTCTTGATTTTCCAACCATTGAAGACAGAATACAAGTATGCAGAGCACGCGCCTACCTCAGAGTGAACGCAAACTCACAACATCCACTGCATAGTAAAATTATGAAGGGCAGCAGGTTAAAAAAGATGACGGTCGTGGATGGGTCAAGCCGAAGACATTCTTCAACAGGTGTGTTCACTTGAGAGCTTAGAACCTATCGAAGAGTGGGTACAAGTGCCAACAGATTTCTGCACGTCCTTTTCAGTTTGCATCCAACTAGACAGAAAATGCAGACAAGAAAAAGAAAATCCGGCTGCTGTGGAGGCGGAAGTACAACCGTTGATTTTCGAGAATTCGCTAGACGGTGATGCTGTCATTTACACAGATGGGTCGGTCGTCCGACATGTGAGAAGCTCATGGGCCTTTCGGCTCAGGTCGGAGGGAGAATTGTGAAGGAGGACTCTGGTGCTTTTGCTGAGACCACAAGTAGCCTGACTATGGAAGTCATGGCAGTAAGTAAAGCAATAACATGGCTCGAGACACAGGCATTCACTAGGGCATGTTTCCTTAGCGACTCAATGAGCATGCTCAAAAGGATAGAGATGGGGTGGATCCGAAGAGAATAGTTACTGTCTCTGGAGCGGTCTCGACTGGCAAAGATTAGTTTCATCTTCGCGCCAGGGCATACGGGAGTACAAGGGAATGAGCGGGCTGACAAGTTCGCAGGTAAGGCTACCGTGGAGGGCGGACGCGCCATGGACCAGGCTGACATTCTGAATGCTCTACGAGAAGTAAGACTTTTGCGAGAACCAAGTGATGACTGTGAAACTTCAACCATGGCCAGACTGCGAGAACAGCAAATTAAAAGAGTGGCCAAACAAGAACACTACGTAGGAAGCCAAAGGAGATTGATAAACCAACACAGAACTGATGTCGTTAGCAGCTACACGCGGCGGGATTTGCTGAGGAGGGGAGCCGAGCACTTACGGACTGAATGGTTCGATGTGCAACGAGGATGATCTGTCGACTAACTAACTAACTAACTAACACCCCAGCCATCACTATACCCCAGCCAACACTATACCCCATCCATCACTGTAACCCAGCCATCACTATACCCCAGCCATTACAATAACCCAGCCATCACTATACCCCAGCCATTACAATAACCCAGCCATCACTATACCCCATCCATCACTATACCCCATCCATCACTATACCCCAGCCATTACAATAACCCAGCCATCACTATACCCCAGCCATCACTATACCCCAGCCATCACTATACCCCAGCCATCACTATACCCCAGCCATCACTATACCCCAGCCATTACAATAACCCAGCCATCACTATACCCCATCCATCACTATACCCCATCCATCACTATACCCCATCCATCACTATACCCCATCCATCACTATACCCCATCCATCACTATACCCCATCCATCACTATACCCCATCCATCACTATACCCCATCCATCACTATACCCCATCCATCACTATACCCCATCCATCACTATACCCCATCCATCACTATACCCCATCCATCACTATACCCCATCCATCACTATACCCCATCCATCACTATACCCCATCCATCACTATACCCCAGCCATTACAATAACCCAGCCATCACTATACCCCAGCCATCACTATACCCCAGCCATTACAATAACCCAGCCATCACTATACCCCATCCATCACTATACCCCATCCATCACTATACCCCATCCATCACTATACCCCATCCATCACTATACCCCAGCCATCACTATACCCCATCCATCACTATACCCCATCCATCACTATACCCCATCCATCACTATACCCCATCCATCACTATACCCCATCCATCACTATACCCCATCCATCACTATACCCCATCCATCACTATACCCCATCCATCACTATACCCCATCCATCACTATACCCCATCCATCACTATACCCCAGCCATTACAATAACCCAGCCATCACTATACCCCATCCATCACTATACCCCAGCCATCACTATACCCCAGCCATCACTATACCCCAGCCATTACAATAACCCAGCCATCACTATACCCCAGCCATCACTATACCCCAGCCATTACAATAACCCAGCCATCACTATACCCCATCCATCACTATACCCCAGCCATCACTATACCCCAGTCATCACTATACCCCATCCATCACTATACCCCATCCATCACTATACCCCATCCATCACTATACCCCATCCATCACTATACCCCATCCATCACTATACCCCATCCATCACTATACCCCATCCATCACTATACCCCATCCATCACTATACCCCAGTCATCACTATACCCCAGCCATTACAATAACCCAGCCATCACTATACCCCATCCATCACTATACCCCAGCCATCACTATACCCCAGCCATCACTATACCCCAGCCATTACAATAACCCAGCCATCACTATACCCCATCCATCACTATACCCCAGCCATCACTATACCCCAGCCATCACTATACCCCAGCCATCACTATACCCCAGCCATCACTATACCCCAGCCATTACAATAACCCAGCCATCACTATACCCCATCCATCACTATACCCCAGTCATCACTATACCCCAGCCATCACTATACTCCAGCCGTCACTATACCCCAGCCGTCACTATACCCCAGCCATCACTATACCCCAGACATCACTATACCCCAGCCGTCATTATACCCCAGCCATCACTATACCGCAGCCATCACTATACCGCAGCCATCACTATACCCCATCCATCACTATAACCCAGCGATCATTATACCCCATCCATCACTGTAACCCAGACATCACTATACCCCAGCCATCACTATACTCCAGCCGTCACTATACCCCAGCCGTCACTATACCCCAGCCGTCACAATACCCCAGCCGTCACTATACCCCAGCCGTCACAATACCCCAGACATCACTATACCCCAGACATCACTATACCCCAGCCGTCACTATACCCCAGCCATCACTATACCCCAGCCGTCACTATACCGCAGCCATCACTATACCGCAGCCATCACTATACCGCAGCCATCACTATACCCCATCCATCACTATAACCCAGCGATCATTATACCCCATCCATCACTGTAACCCAGCCATCACTATACCCTAACCATTAAAATAACCCAGCCATCACTAAACCCCAGCCATCACTATACCCCAGCCGTCACTATACCCCAGTCATCACTGTCAGGTTCTCACATTTAATGATGAATCTGGCTCGCTTAACCCAACATATGCTAGACATACACAGTCACAGAATGATTTGACTGGACACACGGTAACACTAAGTTCAATAGTTTATTTACACTCTACACGCAACACCATCTACTTCGACATGATGTGAATACACTAACACATACAGTCGATGAAACAATGCACTCACAGACTCAAACCACAGCCGCACAGTCTTCCATCTTCTCACAAGATATCCTAGCAATCGGCATTCAGGCACAGCAACAAATACAAGCCTCTCTCATACAGCGTCTGTCCGGTCCGAAACCCAAGCCTCGTCTGGCGTTTCTCTCCCTGAGCGCTTGCCCTGTGGGATCGAGTCCAGCGGGAACTGCGTGCATCACACTTGCACTGGCTTGACCGCTGTCGGTTACTCTAGCTCACCCACCAACCTGTGGATGGGTACCTGTGGTTTGCCTGGCGCGCGTAGCGACGCCGCGGCACAACTATGGGGGGTTATGACATGCTGCCCACCCCACCTTCATAAAAGGTATCACCTTTTATGTAAGCAGTTTGTAATTTTAGGGTTAATCTTTTAACCTTGTCAGAATATTCCCACTAGTTGTCGTTAATGCATTGGCATAGATTCAATTGAAATACATGGGTAATGCATGATATATGTATTCTAACTCACGTGGTGTCAAACAGTAACACCTTCCAAGTTTCATCCTCTTGATGGATGATGACGTGTGTTGCAATTTTGACCCAGTCAGACCGGTAGCACCAGCATTCCGTGCAACTACCTCGCAACCAAAATTTAAAAAAATTCAAATACGCCCGGAGATGTCAGGTTAAACTGTAAATCGTCCCAACATGAGGCGATTTCAACATTAGAGTCCTACCTACTTTGGCAGGGACTTTTCATGTTGGTCTACAACATTAGCCATTTTCTCCATGCCCAGGTGATGTCATCTTGGAGTGTTGACAAGCTGGCAACACAAAGGGTATTTTTATACCTTACACATTACAATCTATTTCGATTTACTGACCTTTGGTGTAATATTAGACAACAATTAAATGAAAGGGAAATAATTTAAACATGTATCACATATAATAGATTTAATTTATATCTATATTTCTCAACGTCATAGCTTGATGCTTCTTTACAATAGCGAAATAAGTGTCGCTACTGTGAACAAGTTGATCAAGATATGATTCTCAGATTACACTACTACAAAAATCGTAATACACAATTCGTGTATTTTGAATTCGTGTTTCACAAATATTTTACATGCGTCATTGCTTTTTGGATTTTTGTTTATCGTCTGCTACAATTTTGTATAAATTTCTAACTTTCCGGAAGTACACACGCAAAGCTGATGTAAACGAAAGTTCTTCACACACATGTTCCGTAAGGATGTAATAATACTCGGAATGTCAGGTTGATTTCACTAGTTGGTGTGTTCGATGTCCTGGTAATAACACACTAGTTCCGCATGGATATAATAATAATCGGAATGTGAAGTAGTTCTAGCAAGCCGGTGTGTTCGATGTTTCGTTGAAAACCTCTGGATTACACTGTTTTAAGGTAGTTTAAATGTCACAGTTTGCTTCAATCACTCGTACGACTTACTCGGATTAAAATGTCGCTGGATACGTCATGTTGACCAGTACCACGATTAACTTAAATTGTTCACTTGAGGTAAGTAATGAACACCTGTGGCACTGTTCTCTGTTCGTATTTACAATTAATACTGTTCACTTTCTACCACATACTACGCACTTATACAACACAATTATCTCATTTTAAAATATAGCATTATTTACACTGGGATCTAGTCCCTATCACATACTTCACAGCTTCCCTGAAAAACTTCATTACTGGCTGTGATGGTCTGACTGTATTGACACACTTCACTCAGACAATGAGTGGCTACTGGGTATCTTCGGGACAACGTGACAAAAGATCAGCTAATGTATTCAGTTTGCCTGGGATGTGCCTCACTTCAAAACTATAATCTTGGAGCACAAGAGACCATCGAGCTATCATGTGGTTAGTCGGAGCACCTGATGTAATAATCGTCAAAGGGCTATTATCTGTTTCCACAATAAAGTGTCTCCCAAGGAGGAATCTGGACAATTTTGTGATGGCAAATACAAGAGCTAGGGCTTCCTTCTGAGGTGTGGACCAATTCCGTTATCTTGTTTTAAGTTTACGGCTTAGATAATATACAGGATGCAAAATGGCGTCATGTTCCTGTAATAATACAGCCCCATCACCACGGAGCTCGCATCTGTGCGCAATCTGAAAGGAATATGAAAATTTGGCAATTTGAGAATAGGATTCTTTAAAGTATTCTCGGAAAAATAGGACAATACTTTATCAAATGCAAGTTTTAGGCATTCGTTGTTCACAATCTTATTTGGGTGTTCTTTTTTTAGTATGTTAGTAAAACTTTCAGTCAGTTCAGCGAAATCTGGTATGAACTGTCTGTAGTAGTTTAGTAGTCCTAACACACTTCTGACTTGTTTCTTCGTAGTCGGAAGTGATAGTTTTAGAATCTTTGACACGATGTTGTCGTCAGGTGTGACAAAGCCATTAGAGATTTTATATCCCAAAAAGGAGATTTCTTGGTAGGCTATGTCAACTTTGGCAGGTTTCACTGTCAGTCCGTGCTGTCTAATGCGGTGAAACGTCTGCTGTAATGTCGTTATATGATCTGTCATTGTCTTTGTGTGTAGACAAATGTCGTCCATGTACGAGATGATATTCGTTATGTCTGTCAGTAATAGTCTGGTCATGCGTACGAATGTTGCGGGTGCATTTACAAGCCCGAATGGTAATTTGCACCATTCGTACAGTCCCCAAGGTGTGGCAAATGCTGTCAAATGTCTGCTCTGTTCGTCTACCGGTATTTGCCAGTAACCTTTTGTCATGTCCAGTTTCGTAAAGTACCTAGAGTCTGTCAGTTCTGTCAGTAGTTCTTCACAGTTGGTCATTGGTTCTAAATCCAACTGTGTAATCTTATTTAACCGTCTGTAATCTACACAGAGTCTTATTGTGTTATCCTTTTTGCGTACTAGGACTTTTGGAGAGCAAAAATGTGACTGCGATCTTCTGATGATGTGATTCTTTTCTAAATCTATAATTTCTTGATGTAGTTGTTCTTTGTAATGTATGGGAATGGAGAATGGTCTGTATTTTATTGGTGTGCTGGATGTCAAGGTGATGTGATGGTGTACTAAGTCTGTCTGTCCTGGTTGGTTAGAAAAGATGGTATTGTAGTCCTGTATTAATTGTCTGCAACTGCCAGTCTCTGCTTGTGTTAGATGAGGGTTGATCCTAATGTCTTGTAAACCCTTTGTTGTGTCTAGTGCTGGGTTGGTATTTCGTCTGTCTCCTCGTCGTCTTCATGGTCAATTATGGTGGTGCTGGCTGCTGTGTCGTCTTGGTCTCCGTCTCTGTTGTAGTATGGTTTTAGCATGTTGACATGGAATATTTTATGTTTGTCTTTGACTGCAATTTCATAGTCAACCGTCGAAATCTGTCTTAGTACCTTGAATGGCCCTTGCCATGAGTCTGTTAGTAAATGTCGGTCGCTTGGTAGAAGAAGAAGAACGTCCTGTCCAGGTGTCAGCGTTATCGTCCTGTTTCCTCTGTTTGCGTATTGTCTGTAGATCGCACCAGATTTCTTAATTGCTTCTTTGGCTATAATACAAGATCTCATTATTCTTTCACGCAATGATGTTACATGCTCGTATGATGATATGGGTCTATTTACAGGTGTAGTTTCAGTTAACATGGAGTTATATATACATAATGGGCCGCGTGGTTTGGCACCATACACAAGCTCAAATGGTGAAAAACCAGTGCTAGCATGCGGAACTTCGCGATAAGCAAACAATATCGCAGGCAAGTAGGTATCCCAGTCTTCGGGATGTTCTTCTGTGACTTTAGATAGCATATGCTTTAAGTCCCCATTAATTTTCTCTATAATCCCAGTAGAGTGGGGATGATATGGGCTGTTAAAGCATTGCTTAACACCTAACATTTTGGTGAAAGCTTGCGTTGCTGTCGCTATAAATTGACTTCCACAGTCAGATAGAATAGTGTCAGGGAACCCTACTCTTGAAAATATATGGAAGAAAACTTCCATCACTTCCTTGGCAGTTATGTTCTTTAGGGGAATCGCTTCTGGCCATCGACTACAAAGATCAATTGTCGTCATTCTGTATTTGTTACCTCTAGATGTAACGTGATTTAGAGGACCTACAATGTCAACTGAGATCTTCTCAAAGGGTCTACTGGCTAAATCTGTAACCTGTAATTCAGCCTGTGGGTGTTTACCCTTTTTCACCAGTTTTTGGCAGATGTCACAGGATCTACAATATTGTTTTGTGTCATTGCAGAATTTTGGCCAATAAAACTGTGTTAACAATCTAGATCTGGTTTTTGAATACGCCATATGCCCTGCAAAAGATATATCATGTGCAAGATGTAAGGCCTGTTTACGGTAGCCAACTGGCAGTACCGTTTGCTCTGTGGTATGGTTGCCTCTGGTATAGTACCTTGTGAGGATGCAATCTTTAAGAGCAAAATGCCATCTTGCATTTTTGGTTAACCTTGGCTTTTGGCCTATCAGATTAAAATATTTACTCAATGATGGATCAGCCTTTTGGGCTTCTATTAAATTATCCTTCATGGTTTTCGAAGGAAGTAATACTGGGCTAAGCATTTGTAGTGCCTCAGTTTGATCAATTTGATCTTGCACTCTAGCAGCAGATCTAGTCACTGCGTTAACATTACCGGTAACATGACATGGTGGTGAATGGAATACATCAATGGATTCATGTGATGATATTACAGCATTGGCTAAATTGCATTCATTCCATGATATCATATTCTCACTACTGCAGTTAGATGTAGCTGGTAGTACCTTATCATTAACACACTTGGCATTCGATGTTATGGTGTTATGAGGCATATCATTCACTTCAGGAAGGTTTCCCACAATAACATCACAACATGGGTTGGATAATGCTGACATTTTACCCTTCCCGTGATGAATGGGGTGTTAATGTATGCCCATGCAAGTGGATACTTTTCAATGTTTCCAGAGAAGGTTCTGCATGTTATGTGCTTGCCTGTATAGTCTGTAGGCAATATGAAACGTCTTTTTACACCGATAAGAGTGCTGCCGCTGTCACGTAGGACTGTAGCAGATTTGCCATTAACATACCCCTGATGGATGTTAATCTTGCCTTTGGAATCAATCACCAAGTTAGCTTCTTCGTTGGTGATCGGTATCGAGTGGCCACATGTCAAAATGCCATCTTCATGAAATTGGTTACAGGTAGTACATTTTTCTACTTTAAACATGTCAATAGTCTGTGCTGAGTTCACAGGGTGGTTTTCTACCTCTTAATCTTCTGAGGAAGAGCTATCGAACATGGCTGCATTAGCCTTCTTAGTCATCTGCTTGCCAAAACAGGAATGACGCCAGTGACCATACGCCTTACAGAGGAAGCATTTAGATATGTGTTTGTAGCTTCTTCGCTTTTGTCTTGTTTGTTTACATAGTTATGCAAGTACTTTAAATATTCTGGGTTCTTATCACACATCTCTGTCTCGTGGTGTTCAAATTTTGCAAAATCGACATTGTTGATATTTCTCAGTATTAGGCTTGAATGATTTTTGCCTATTGTAGGGCTCTGATCTTGGTTTGTCATGTGTAGCAGCTGCCACAAAAGTTAAGTCAGTCAAGCCACTGGAAAAACAATGCTTGTTGGCTGTAAAATAGCCAGAACCTCGCTTCTCTATCTGTTCTACACTTTCACACTGACATTCTAGCAGAAACTTGGAAAATGGAGGTGGAAGAGATAAGATGATTTTATCTCTGAGGATGAGATCTTTTAGTTTATGAAAGTTCTCATTAATCTTGGCCGCAGACAGCCATTTACTGAAAATATCCTGTACTACAGAGATGTAGTCAGAGAACGTTTGTGTAGGTTTTGGAGATAACTTACTAAATTGTTCTCTGTAGCCTGCTTCATCTAACAGGAAATGTGACATAATTTTTGACTTTATGTACTGATAATCTTTTCTGAGATCTTTAGGGATGGTCTCTATGACTTTCAGAGGCTCCCCTGATAAACATTTCATGTATATTATGTTCCATTCCGTTTCTGGAATCTGGTAATGGTCCATTAATGTTTCAAAGTTTTGGGTAAAGGCTGCTATGCAGTCTCCCGAGGTATAGTTTCTGACAATCCCTTGGTACTTTTTGTACTGGTTTTCTTTTTCCAGTCTTTCAGATTTACGAGACTCTTTTTCAACAGCTGTTTCAGCTTCAAGCTGTTTGATTTTCAGTTGGAGTTCAAGCTCTTCTCGTTTACTTTGAGCTGAGATTTCTGCTTTTTTCAATTCAGTACCTATTTCTGCTTGTTTAGTTTTTGCAGCCAACTCCAATTCTGTTTGTCTCATAGCTGCTTCTGCTTGTTTAGCAGCTCTTTCAGCCGCTCTTTCGTCGCGGTCCCTAGCTTTTTCTGAGAGATGTTCTGTATATTTTGTCTCACTCCATTTTGTTAACTCATCACCCGTTAACTTTAACTTTAAACCCATCTCAATGAAATCATTTGAAGTTGACATGATGGAATGCTTCAATGAAAATGAATTCACACACACGCAATGTTGTTATACAGTGTTAGTAAATTAAACAATTTATACAATATTTTTAAATTTACAGCGCGTGCCTAAACGTGCATACAAAAGTATATGAAAAAGATAATACTTAAGTGCTCTGGAGACACTGGAGAATGGTGAAAACAGGACCAGAGACTGTAGGGTCGTTACCGTTCGAACAAATGACCTCTACGGGTAACAGTGTCAGGTGACACACGACAACCTGTTTACTTTTGGAAGAAAATTTTTTAGAATCTGTGTGTTTGTGAGGTGTATGCTTGTCACTAAGTTTTGGTTTAGATTTGTATGTCGTCAAGTGTTATTGTTGGTCGTAATGTCGTCTGTTCAACAATTTCCACAAGTATCTTTCTTTCCTGAACTTTCTGCTCCCAGGCGCTACCCAGCTAGTTTCACGAAGACAAGTTAGCCCTGTTTAAACGTTCAGTAATTATGATGGTACATCACTTACAAACAAATCAAATGATCAACTTTAGTAAGGACATCAACATCATATTTAACATTCCACGTGGATAAATTACATACGATCACAATTTTAAGTTTAATTACTCTAACACGGACGAACAGCCTATGCTCACTTATGATTTATTTAAGACTAGACAACAGCTATCACGTTTCTACGTTTGGCTGAAATAAATCAACAAGTTATTAATGATCACATATATGGTTTAAATTCGACAAGGACGAGCTACCCACGTTCACACATGTCAGGTTCTCACATTTAATGATGAATCTGGCTCGCTTAACCCAACATATGCGAGACATACACAGTCACAGAATGATTTGACTGGACACACGGTAACACTAAGTTCAATAGTTTATTTACACTCTACACGCAACACCATCTACTTCGACATGATGTGAATACACTAACACATACAGTCGATGAAACAATGCACTCACAGACTCAAACCACAGCCGTACAGTCTTCCATCTTCTCACAAGATATCCTAGCAATCGGCATTCAGGCACAGCAACAAATACAAGCCTCTCTCATACAGCGTCTGTCCGGTCCGAAACCCAAGCCTCGTCTGGCGTTTCTCTCCCTGAGCGCTTGCCCTGTGGGATCGAGTCCAATGGGAACTGCGTGCATCACACTTGCACTGGCTTGACCGCTGTCGGTTACTCTAGCTCACCCACCAACCTGTGGATGGGTACCTGTGGTTTGCCTGGCGCGCGTAGAGACGCCGCGGCACAACTATGGGGGATTATGACAATCACTATACCCCAGCCATCACTATACCCCAGCCATCACTATACCCCAGACATCACTATACCCCAGCCGTCACTATACCCCAGCCATCACTATACCCCAGCCGTCACTATACCGCAGCCATCACTATACCCCAGCCATCACTATACCCCAGCCATCACTATACCCAAGCCATCACTATACCCCAGCCGTCACTATACCCCAGCCATCACTATACCCCAGCCGTCACTATACCCCAGCCATCACTATACCCCATCCATCACTATACCGCAGCCATCACTATACCCCATCCATCACTATACCGCAGACATCACTATACCCCATCCATCACTATACCCCATCCATCACTATACCCCATCCATCACTATACCGCAGCCATCACTATACCCCAGTCATCAACAGACTCCAGCCATCAATAGACCCACATCGTCAAGTCTATAAGGGAGACCAGCTTGGATCGACATAGTTCTACAACAACAACAACAACAACAACAACCAGCAACAACAACCAGCAACAACAACAAAATCAACAACAACAACAACAACAACAACAACAACAACAACCAGCAACAACAACAAAATCATCAACAACAACAACAACAACAACAATCAGTCCAGTATGCATACACTTCAACCTTTATCGTGTTATTATCCTCCTCAACCTTCGTTGACACTCCACACAACTTGCCATACGGTTGTGACTGCCTTGTCGAGAATACTCCCTACTATCGTGTGCCATGCCATCTCTTCATGTAGCTACAATGTCACGTATATTCACGCTATCGAAGCTCCTTGTTGTCAGTTTGCATGAGCTGAGGATCGTTTCAAGTGGCTTGCTGAAAGGTCTGACTCCTGGGCAGGGATTCACAGAAATACTCTAATTTTTTAGTACATATCAAGTCATTGAGTGGTTGATAGAGCGGATCATAGAGAACGCAATTGTCGTTAAAAAGCAAGTAATGTAACTAGTATATTTAGCTGCCATGTTGCTAGGGTGCAGGAAATGTTTTCTGTAAAGCTCGCCCTTACATCCACCCCTTGGGAGTAAGTAAACACGTTATAGCGCCTTCTCCACACCTTAAGGCTCATTGTAGATATGGAAGAAGACTCACAGTTGTATAGACTCAATGACACTAGATATGGAAGTATACCCACAGTTGTATAGACTAAATGGCACTGTAGATATGGAAGTAGACCCACAGTTGTACAGAGACTCAATGGCACTGTAGATATGGAAGTAGACCCACAGTTGTATAGACTCAATGGCACTGTAGATATGGAAGTAGACCCACAGTTGTATAGACTCAATGGCACTGTAGATATGGAAGTAGACGCACAGTTGTATAGACTCACTGGCACTGTAGATATGGAAGTAGACCCACAGTTGTATAGACTCAATGGCACTGAAGATATGGAAGTAGACCCACAGTTGTATAGACTCAATGGCACTGTAGATATGGAAGTAGACCCACAGTTTTATAGACTAAATAGCACTGTAGATATGGAAGTAGACCCACAGTTGTACAGAGACTCAATGACACTGTAGATATGGAAGTAGACTCACAGATGTATAGACTCAATGGCACTGTAGATATTAAGTAGACGCACAGTTGTATAGACTCAATGGCACTGTAGATATGGAAGTAGACTCACAGTTGTATAGACTCAATGGCACTGTAGATATGGAAGTAGACGCACAGTTGTATAGACTTAATGGCACTGTAGATATGGAAGTAGACCCACAGTTGTATAGACTACATGGCACTGTAGATATGGAAGAGACTCACAGTTGTATAGACTCAATGGCACTGTAGATATGGAAGTAGACTCACAGTTGTATAGACTCAATGGCACTGTAGATATGGAAGTAGACCCACAGTTGTACAGACTCAATGGCACTGTAGATATGGAAGTAGACTCACAGTTGTATAGACTCAATGGCACTGTAGAAATGGAAGTAGACTCACAGTTGTACAGAGACTCAATGGTACTGTAGATATGGAAGTAGACTCATAGTTGTACAGAGACTCAATGGCACTGTAGATATGGAAGTAGACCCACAGTTGTACAGACTCAATGGTACCGTAGATATGGAAGTAGACCCACAGTTGTATAGACTCAATGGCACTGTAGATATTGACAGGTTACAAGACAATGACATGGTTATTGTAATTTCTATCACACTTTTAAGGTTTTCATTTAAAGCCCCCTCATATTAAACCCTGCCAGCCTATCAGCCTGTTCATCCCCCCCCCCCCGCACTCCCGCACGGTCAGATTACAAAAATTCATAAAATTCTTACAATCTGTGACCTCTGAAGCGAGGTGAACCATCCACACGAATCATTCATTCCTCCATCTTATTAAGCATAATCCTTGAGTCCATGATGAAGACAGTGTATGTTGCAGTGGTCTCCTCTAACCAACGGAATGCCACTGTGACTGCTTCCACCTCCATTCTCATGCTGGACGTCGTATCCTAATATGCCAGTCTCTCCTTTTTTCAAGAATCGACCACTAGCCTTCGCAATGAAATCCCAACCACTCTTTCTGTTTCTCACCACTGACCCACCAGTATAGATCACTATGTCACTTTGATGTGAATTACTCTAGATCACTTGTTGCACCTCACACTCTGTGCGGCCCGCTGCCCATTCTCTGCACTCACGATCCAGTGTTACTATTAAATTGTGCCAGTCCGTCCTGTCTGCCGGTACTTCAACCCACTCTTTTTCACGATTGATGGTCTCTAGAACACACAACTGACGTATAGACATTTCTGCCAGTACCATTCAGGTCCTGACTCGCCTTAGTTTAAGGCCCTTGACCATATCCATGGCTGCATGCAGGGGATGATCGCCTACCAGCAGCAACTCTCAGGTACCATTTGGCTTGAAGGACCCTATGCCTATTCGAAATTGTTGGCAGTGCCAGGGTATGCCTCATGCATATAATTGGTGTGTTCTTTGTGCACCCCAGAATCACCAGCATGACCGCATTTTGTATGATACTGTCAGCAGCCCCAAACCGTACTCAGTGACATAAATTATCAACTGGTGAAAGAGTCTGTAAAGCATCCCCTGCTCAATATTTAGTTTTCTGCGTTATAAACAATATAAAAATGTAGCCTAAGAATATCAGTAGCTGCTAAATTAATCTGAAATTTAAACCTTTTCTTTTCATAATAGTTAACAGTACATATTGTGGATACACAGACAGATAAATAAATTAAGAAATACGCAATACGGTTGAAGAACTGGACTTTAACGGATAAACTCACGGAAATCTGGCATTAGTAATAGTTTCGGTGAATCCCCTATCAGAAAGTTTCAGTTTCGTTTATATATATTTAGTATGATATCCCTACATACCTTAGCTTGGACTATTCCATTTAGTCTGTTAAAAATTCACAACTTTTTCTGAAACACGATATTTGTGTGACGTCACGTTAAAATGCAGCTCATTACAAAAATAGGGATGTTAGGGTTAGAATATAAATAAAGCATTAATAACATGGATGCCACCCTAACTTCGGTCAACGATTTGAAAACGTTTTCGGTTTCGGTTTCACGATGATGGTAATATTTAAACGTCTCAATGGTTTGTAAACTAGTCAGATTACAGGCAACAACGACAGCCAGACCTAGAGAATAACTGAAATTGGAGAACTTCTTTTTCGTCACTTATCACCAACTACAAGAATGGTGAGTCTGAGCGTTGGGTTTAATTAATGGTTGTGATAAATACTGGTTGTCTTTTTAAATGTCTTCATTGCATGTCTTGACATGGGTTTCAGTAGGTAGATAGAGAAACATATGGAGCGATCAGGAATGTAGACATCTAGATTTATATGTAGGTAGGTTGCTACGTAGTAGTTAGGTAATTAGTCAAATAAATAGATAAATTAGTCAAATAAGAAGATATAAAACTAGACAGTCATAAATGAAGGACAGAAAATGAGGCAGACAGACAAGATATGAAGTACGTGGGTAAGTGGAGATAGATAGATAGATAGATAGATAGATAGATAGATAGATAGATAGATAGATAGATAGATCGGCCGGCCAGTTGGTAGGTCGGTCGGTCGGTAGGTACGTAGGTTAGGTAGGTAGGTGAATGGATGGATTTATGGATGGATAGATGGATGGATGGATGAATATTATGGCTAAATAGATGAGGAGGTAGCTTTATGGATGAATGGTTGTTTTAATGGTAGATGTGTAAGAGTAACATAGTAGGTGGTATGTAGGAGTTGGAAATTTAGGTAGATTGGCAGGTATACAGATAGATAGAAGGGGAAGTGATGGATATAGATGGTAGATCGATAAATGAATGGGTGGATACACTAACAAACAGTTTATCAGTACATCCACAACCCATGGATTCATCCATCGGTTGATCATTATAAACTAAGTGATTAGGCAGAGAGAAGTTAAGTCAGTTAAGTCAAGTGAATGGTGAGAAGGTAGGTAGATTGAGGAAAATGAGAAAATAAGTATAATTACCAGGAGAAAGAAAACGAGATGGACAAAATACTAGATGGAGAGAAAAGGTTGAAAAAGACAGAAACGGTTCTACTCATCAGATTGTCACATCGGAAATTCCCGCTATTATATGTGTATAATTTCTAGGAACTAGATGCCTGAGGTCTGTTGAATATTTAGATACAGAAACGTCACCTTTTATATCGTGTTTTTGTTCTGATGGAGGAGGGGGCGTGGCTGAAAGGTTACTGTGTCGCACGAGGCTCACTAGGCACACGGTTTTCGGTTACGGTTTCAGGATAGTGGTAATATTTAAATGCTTCAAGGATTTGTAAACTATTCAGATTATAGGCAACAGCGACAGTCAGACCCAGAACCTATTTGATATTGAAGAATTTCTATTTCGTTACTTAACTCCAGTTGCAAGAATGGTGAGTCTGAACTTTGGGTTTATTAATCAATGGTTTTGATAAATACTTTTGTTTTTTAATGTCTTGAATGTATGTCTTAACAAAGATTTCTGTAGGTAGATAGAGAAACATATGGGGATATCAGGAATTTGGGCAGCTAGATTTATATGTAGGTAGGTTGCTACATAGTAATTAGGTAATTACTCAAATAAATGGATAGATAGGAAGATATAGAAAGCTAGACAATCATATAGATGAAAGACAGAAAACCAGACAGACACATAAGATAAGTGCGTAGGCAAGTGGCTAGATAAATAGGTAGGTAAGTAGGTAGACGGGCAGACAGATATGTAGATATATAGATTGGTGAATAAGTATATAGGTAAGACGATAGATAGACAGAAGAATAAATAGATAAATAAACCGATGGGTGAGTTGTTAATACGTATTGACAAATAGATGGGTAGGTAGCTTTATGGATGAATTGTAATATTGCATAGGTAGATATGTAAGTACATAGTAGGTAGTACGTATTGGATTTGTAGGTAGATTGGCAGGTCCACAGATATATAGAAGGGGAAGGGGTGGATATAGAAAGATTGGATCGATAAATGAATGGGTGGATAAACTAATAAACAGCTTATTAGTTCATCCACACATTGAAGCATCCACCCTTCGATCATTATGAACTAAGTGATTAGACTGATTAATATATACGAGAGACGTTATGTGAGTGGATGAGAAGGTAGGTATTTTGAGTCACGGATTACTGGTAAATAGAAGACTAGCTAGTTAAATGAGAAAATATACTCAATGAAAACGAGATGGAAAAAAACAACTTGATAGAGAGAAAACGAGATGGACAAAATACTAGATTGAGAGAAAAGGTTGAAAAAGACGGAAAATGTTCTACTCATAGATTGTCACATCGGAAATTCCCGCTATTATCCGTGCATAATTGATATAGTTCTAAATTTAGATGCAGAAACCCCCGACTTTAGTATCGTGTGTTTGTTGCTACTGGGGGAGCTGTTGCTGAAAGGTTACTGTGAAGCTTGAGGCCCCCCCCCCCCCTCTCAAAGTAAAAATGTGCATACATTAGAAGACTAGTGCAAAATATGGATGTGTTGAGATTCAGCTGCGCGTCCAGTGACAGAAGGCAGGGAAGCTAAAAACTGAAAGACACGTCGTATTCGTCACCTTCCGCGCTCTCTCTCTCTCTCTCTCTCTCTCTCTCTCTCTCTCTCTCTCTCTCTCTCTCTCTCTCTCTCTCTCTCTCTCTCTCTCTGAACAATTCTTTTCTCTTTATGTTAGTTGTTGTGTCTTTGTTTCCATATGTTTCCCATATTTGCCAATCTCCATGTCTACAACTCTCTTCTCCACATGTTAGTTGGTCACTTTATATTTTCATGTTTCCCCTATTTTACCATCTCTGCATCCCTTTAAATGTCCGAAACACCTTAATTGTCTGACTGTGATCTCATTCAGTAGTATGTTCGTAAACCTCAATTGTAAATACTTCATTGCCTTTTTCTCCTACCATGACACTCTTCCTTTTCATCTTTTTAACCACACTCCGATAGCGTCAGTTTCCGTGTGAATTGTTTGTTCATTGTCTTTGTTTCTGTACAATACGGTAATAATGATTCTTGGGTTTCATTCGTTATTTAGCCCTGTTTACATCTGAGAAATCGTTTCCTGTTATTGAACGCTGCTTTCGCTATTCATATTCTGTTTGTTGTATTTGTGCTTCACTTGTTATCATCACAGTAAGGAAAAACTGTTGACTTGTTCAACTGTCTTTCCATGAACTGTAATTTTCAAAATTGGCTTGCTACTATCCTGTTGATAATTATAGTGGTTTGTTTTTGGTATTGTTATTGATCTGCAAGATATTTCGGAGAAGGTAACTCACAACAAGAACTTATTACACATCACAAGAGTGTAGTCCATATTCTTTGGGCATGTCATGAGAAGGGAAAAGCTGGAGTCTGTCGTCACAAATGGAAAATTAGAGGGGAAGAGAGGCAGGGGGAGAACAAGAGAGAAGATGCTGGGCAGTTTGACATCATGACATGGAGGAACATCTATATCAGAAATGATTGGCAGCACACGAGATAGAATGCTGTGGGCAGACATGATCACCAACGCCCCACGACATGGACTATAAGAAGATAATAATAAGATTCATGTCCAAGAAGACTCCATTACCAATGTTTTTTGCCTGGCTCACATATTTCCCCGAGATCCTGCTCTATTTCAGCCACCACATCTATCGTCTGCATATGCTAGGTTGAGTATTGATTTTCAATCAGTGTTAAGCCTTGGCGTTTATCTCTATCTGTTTGACAGTGCCCACTGCAATAATATTGTACAGACATTAGGATAACACCCAGCCCTGGTCTCATATCTCTCTTGATAGCTACGAGTTGTCATATACACTATCCCTAGAATATTATTGCTTTTTGCTCCCAGTACACGTTTATCTAGCTTTGTCATCGATGCCCGCTTCATCCAGGCATTTCATTAACTTGTCGTGTATCACAACATTCATTTGGCAATGCTTTATGTGAATGTAACACGCATCGAATGTAAGAATGTAATTTGTGACCGTTGAAAATAAAGCTCGTTCGTTCGTTCGTTTACCGTCTTTTGCCTTGTTGTCGTCTATTAAGATCAGATAAATACTTATTTTTGAGCCTCCGTATATCTTTCATCCACAACTCTGATGATCATGTGAGATGGTGAATCCTGACCTCCCACGCTGATCGACATGGCACATTACGATAATGATAATATTTTTCAACCATTGTTCTCAAACAAAATATTACTTCTGGTATTCCTCGATTCTATTGAAAACCAAATTTCTCTGTTGAAGTTTGCATCTCTATTTTATTTTGTGTGTTGTCATGTTTGCTTGCCGGCGTGTGTGGCCTCAGGTTAGTGAGCATTGTTTCACAATCTCGACGTCTCGGGTTTGAAGCCAGTCGTAGACGATGTGAGAGCAGATCCCTTTTGTTGATTGTCAATCCTCCGTAGAGGCTGGGGTTTCCCCCGACCAGTACGAAGCTAGTCCCGACACAGCCTCATAAACATGGCTACCAGCTAATTTCTATAGCTGTCTGGGAATTGTGTCAGAAGGAAAGGAAACGAGGAGCCGAACTGAGACCCAATCTCGTTGGTCGCAGTTTAGAGTACGTTAAAGCTTAACATTTCACACACACACACACACACACACACACACACACACACACACACACACACACACACACACACACACACACACACACACACACACACACACAAACACACACACACACACACAAACACCCACACACAGTAGTAGTAGTAGTAGTAGTGGTGGTAGTGGTGGTGGTGGAAGTAGTAGTAGTAGTAGTAGTAGTAGTAGTAGTAGTAGTAGTAGTAGTAGTAGTAGTAGTAGTAGTAGTAGTAGTAGTAGTAGTGAAGAAGAAAAAGAAGAAGTTGTAGTAGTAGTGAAGAAGAAGAAGAAGTAGTAGTAGTAGTAGTAGTAGTAGTAGTAGTAGTAGTAGTAGTAGTAGTAGTAGTAGTAGTAGTAGTAGTAGTAGTAGTAGTGAAGAAGAACAACAAGAAGAAAAAGAAGCAGCAGCAGCAGAAGAAGAAAATGAATTGAATTGAATTGAATTGATCTTTATTTTCAAAGGGTAACAAATTGGGCGCGTAGGCCCGTCTTACGTTCGGCCCTTCCAATCACTCATCTTTCGTTCATCAACAGTGCATGATGCATTCACATAGGAAAAAAAATTGTCAAATGAATGTTGTAAGCATAAACAATGCATATTCTCCTGTTATGTGACACATGCCTCCTCCCACACACACATCACGCACCAACCCACACACACATCCCTCAGCTACTCACACATCACCCACCCATACCCACACATCCCCCACCACCACACATCCCCCACTCACCACACACCCCCACTCATCCCTCCACCCACTCACAGATCCCGCCACCAACCCAGACATCTCGCACCCACCCACACACACATCTCTCACACACCCACACGCATCTTTCCACCCACTCACACATATCCCAATCCACTCAAGCCCACCCACCCACACACCCTCCAACCACACACATATACCCCTCACACACATCCCGCACCAACACACACACATCCCTCACCCACTCACACATCAACCACCCAACCACTCACCACACACCCCTCACTCATCCCTCCACCCACTCACAGATCCCGCCACCAACCCAGACATCTCGCACCCACCCACACACACACATCTCTCACCCACCCACACGCATCTTTCCACCCACTCACACATATCCCAATCCACTCAAGCCCACCCACCCACACACCCTCCAACCACACACATATACCCCTCACACATATCCCGCACCAACACACACACATCCCTCACCCACTCACACATCAACCACCCAACCACTCACCACACACCCCCCACTCATCCCTCCACCCACTCACAGATCCCGCCACCAACCCAGACATCTCGCACCCACCCACACACACATCTCTCATCCACCCACGCGCATCTTTCCACCCACTCACACATATCCCAATCCACTCAAGCCCACCCACCCACACACCCTCCAACCACACACATATACCCCTCACACACATCCCGCACCAACACACACACACACACATCCCTCACCCACTCACACATCAACCACCCATCCACACATACATTTCCCCGCCCTCCCATACATTTCACACATCCACCCACACACCCCAACAACCACACACACATCTCCCAACGACACACATTCCCCCACTAACACATACATCTCCCACACAAACACACATCCCCCACAAACACATCCCCACCTACCAACACCCACATATCCCCCACCCGCCAACACTCACACATCCCAGTACCCACCAACACCCATGCAAAACACACCAACCCAAACACACATCCTCCTCCCTAACATCCCTCACCCATCCCCATGCCCCATCCATACACACATCCCTCCCCCACCAACCAACTCATCTCCGCAACCACCTACACAAACCCACACATTCCACACCTCCCCATCCATCCACCCACTCACATCCCCACCCGCACACATCTCCCGTACTCCAACACACCTCTCCCACGCACCCACACACCTCCACAATCCACAAATACACTCCCCATCCACACATTCCCTCACCCACACACAAGACGAAGAAGAAGAAGAAGAAGAAGAAGAAGAGGAAGAAGAAGAAGAAGAAGAAGAAGAAGAAGAAGCAGAATGTGAAAACATAAAAATATTTTTTATAAGATGCCAGTACATTCAAGCGTATACGACGAAGAACTATGCAATTAATTAAACTCTTGTATTTATTTATGATTATGTTGTCGTTAAAACAACCAAGCGGATGATACATTTCGTGTAATATTTTCAGACTCCAAGATGTAAGAGCAGCAAGCAGCAGCTGCCACACTGGTTGTGGCGGATGGTGGACTCCGAGGCATGTTTTGGTGTCCGGTGGCTGGACAGAGCTGAAAGAAGGTTCAAGATTCCCTGGGTTAACCAGAAAAGTTCCGAGTGGAGCGAGGCATACTCTCAAATATTTGCAGAATATGCTAAACACACTGGCAAATTACAGACTGTAGGTAAAATTGATCATCCGAAGTGCAAGCAAAATTTCAAGTCGGCTGTTGGAAAGAGTAAAGCCTTGAAGTGCCTTGGTAAAGACAAGGCTAAAAAGTATAGAGTATATAGATTTGAAGCGGATTACAGTTCGTCCAAAGATCGAGAACATGGGAATAACCAGCAGATGAGAAGCCAAAGTTCTGACGAGGGAGGAGATGTATGGATGGAAGGGACTGGCGTTGGTACCCAAGAACTAGCTTATACGGGTACACCACAAGTAACTACAGAGCAACTAGGCTTAGTTCAACTTACCAACGGAGGAGAGTCATCAGCGGCTGATTTCCACCATGATCTCAGTGCGGGTTTATTTGGGGATCCTAGTGGAATGGAGGAAAGTGAATTTTGTCTTGAGCCGTTGCAAGGAGATAGCAAGTCAGTGGAACTAGACAATCTGAACGAAATAGTGGCAAATTTAGCTCATTCCAAATGTGCAGACAGTTCTGCCGGTGAAGACTCACAGATTCAGAACACTACTGTAGACAGCACCACGAGGATTCGTAGTGGCTCTGTGGAGTCTACTGGTGACGGGCAGAGCCTGACTGCTACCTTACAGGCCCAGTCGGATGACGTACATGAAAGTAATCCAGAAATAAATACGCAGTTGACAAACAGCAACATGAGCATGGCTGGATGCACGACGATAATACAAACAGATAATATATCAGCACAACTGTTGCTTCCCCACCTGGAAATTCTCGGGCATGAAGCGATCCCGAGCAACAAGCCTGGATTTCTAAACAGCTCCATGGATATTACGAATAACCAGTTTGCTGTATCTGTGAACAACTCAGCGCTGCAAAGCGTAACTAACTCTCTTTCAAGTATGGAAATATCTGTAGAAGAAAACAACCAGAAGCAAGTGGAAGCGGCACAGCCAACTTCTGTATCCTCGAGTACAGACCCAGACACTGCATGCCCGCTGCCGGGATCCGTCGCTTCTGCCAGTACCCAAGAGCCAACACTCATGTTTATTCAAATAATCTATTCATCACCGCAGCGGGTGGTGAAGAAACAATTCATTACCTCCAACAAATGTAAAATCTTCTATGGGAGAGTAGATAACCGAAGGATTCAGGAAGCAATCGATAAAAAAGACGAAGGTGCTGTGCGGATAGAGCTTCCAGCCGTCGATGCGTCTAACTTTAAAGATGAAAGTAAGATCAGAATTGAGAAGACTTTAGAGAGAATGGAGCAGGGTGTTGTCATCTCCTACCGAAATAACAACGACATCTATGTGACCCGGAGATGTCAGTCGAAGGTGTTTCTAACAGATGGAGTGTCCACCAGTACAGCCATACTAAGGAGTCGCATGAAAGAGCCGGACAAGGTACACAAAGCGTTTGATTTTGCCATGTTTGAAAAGTCTGTGAGCAGCCATAAAACAAAGACAGGCTGTATCGGCCGGGATCATTTCATTCTCACGCTGGGTTGTGAAATTTTGAAGAATGACCAAAATCCTACTAGAGTTGTACCAATTCGCATTGATGTGCAACATTTCAAGGCCTCAGACATGCGCTATCAGGAACTGGGTGGTAACAAAGCTTTTGTACCGGACCCTCAACACTCCATTTCAGACTCGTTTGATACCCAAGTGCACTTGTCCAATGCAATTTTCTGACGAGCACGTGGTGTTGAATAAAAAAAAACAAAAAGAAAGACCGGTGGAGTTGGCTGATCAGGGTAGTTTGGTTTCTAAGGCGAAACTTTTGGGTGGTGTACCACCATCTGGAAATAATGAACGAACTTTTGTGTATTTTCAAAGCGTCACATAGTGAACACGCAGTCCCGTCTTACATTCGGCCCTACCAACCGCTCATCTTGTGTACATCAATTATATATTGTGCATGTTATGTTTCCATTGAAACATTGTAGAATGAATGATGAAAACATACTCTAAACATCATTCAAACGTACATTGTGTTATTGTAATGTTTGATATAGTGTACATTATGTTATTGTAATGTTTGATATAGTGTACATTATGTTATCGTAGTGTTTGATATAGTGTACATTATGTTATCGTAGTGTTTGTAATAGTGTACATTATGTTAGTGTAGTGTTTGTAATAGTGTGCATTATGTTATTGTAATGTTTGATATAGTGTGCATTATGTTATTGTAATGTTTGATATATTGTACATTATGTTATTGTAGTGTTTGATATATTGTACATTATGTTATTGTAATGTTTGATATATTGTACATTATGTTATTGTAATGTTTGATATATTGTACATTATGTTATTGTAGTGTTTGATATATTGTACATTATGTTATTGTAGTGTTTGATATGTAGTGTCTGCATGACGCTATATTCAGAGAAAAGGGTGACAGGCTAAAGAGGGGCAAATCATGGATGGGTCGGGCGGAAGATGTCGTTAGACAGGTCTGCAGTCTTACCAGTATCAACCCCGGCAAGGAATGGGTGCCGGTGCCTCCAGCTTTTAAGTGCACTTTCTCCTGCATTATCACACTCGATAGACGGTGCAGAGAGCAGAACCCTGCCGCTGTCAATGCAGAGGTTAACGCGCTCATCTATGGATACTCAGATAGCCCCGAAGTGCTCATCTATACAGATGGATCTGTTGCAGCAGAGAAGTGCGTGGGCATTTACAGCCCGTTCGGCGGGCCGAACCGTTCAAGAATCCAATGGTGCCCACTCTATGACCACGAGCAGCATGACGATGGAGGTGATGGAAGTTACACAGGCTTTCATATGGCTGGAATCACAGCATTATACCAACGTGTGTGTACTAAGTGATTCAATGAGCATGATTCAGAAGGTCGAAACTGGATCTGTACGTAAACAGTGGACTGAATCGCTGCGGAAGTCTGTTGTCCGTAAAGTCACCTTCATCTTCGTCCCGGGACATGCGGGAGTCGAGGGAAATGAACGAGCTGACAAACTGGCTGGCTCTGCACCCCCTGTAGATGGCCAGCCCATGGATCGTGCCGATGTTATTAACGTCCTTAAAGATATGTCGAGAACAGAGGACTTTGACGTCAGTGATTCCACATCGCTGTCCAGGATGAAAGACCTGGGAGTAAGAATCGGCACAGCCAGACGCGAGAGGTACATCGGGAAAACAAAGCGTCTCGTCAATCAACACAGAACTGGCACTATAAGCCACCGGACGCTGATGAATATGCTGGGGGGAGGATCTGAGCACCTATGGACATGTCCGGAGTGCAGCGAAGATACCCCAACTGATAACAGATAACAGACAGACAGTGTTTGATATATTGTACATTATGTTATTGTAGTGTTTGATATATTGTACATTATGTTATCGTAGTGTTTGATATATTGTACATTATGTTATCGTAGTGTTTGATATATTGTACATTATGTTATCGTAGTGTTTGATATATTGTACATTATGTTATCGTAGTGTTTGATATAGTGTACATTATATTATAGTAGTGTTTGATATAGTGTACATTATATTATTGTAGTGTTTGATATAGTGTACATTATGTTATCGTAGTGTTTGATATATTGTACATTATGTTATCGTAGTGTTTGATATAGTGTACATTATGTTATCATAGTGTTTGATATAGTGTACATTATGTTATTGTAATGTTTGATATAGTGTACATTATGTTATTGTAGTGTTTGATATATTGTACATTATGTTATCGTAGTGTTTGATATATTGTACATTGTGTTATTGTAGTGTTTGTAATAGTTTACATTATGCTATTGTAGTGTATGTTATAGAGTGCATTAAGTTATTGTGGTATATGTTATAGTGTACATTATGTTTTTGTTATTTATGGTATAGTTTACATTATGCTATTTTAGTATAGGTTATAGTGTACATTATGTTATTGTTATAGATGTTATAGTGTACATTATGTAGTGTCTGCTGTATGTACATTCTGTTACTGATGAGAATTAAAAGCAACTTAAACACACATATATTTAAATAATGTTGTTTTCTTAATTTCCGTTTGCATGTTTCATCTCACACAAAATTTGTTTCTTAAAAAAAAATAACACCACATGCAATGAACCCTATCTAGAAATAGGAAAATAGTTCTTCCTTGTTACATAGAACCAATTTTATTAGACGGTTGTCAACCATGAGCAGTTAGTTACAGAATGTACCCACGAGAATCTTTTGGAGACACAAATGTGTGGTTATATTATGGCAGGATTATTTTTGTTGAGTCTTCTTGTTTCGATTAGTTGTAAAATGTCTTCAGTCATCCATTTCTTACGACCCACCTTCTTTAATTTTGGAATAGTTGTTTCTGCAGCCAAACTGATTGAATTCTTCAAAATTTCCCATTGATCATCCACATCCTGGAATATTATCTCTAGATCAGACAATATATCAAATCTGTTCTGTACTTCTATGTTGAATTTGTTTTGTATTTCCTTGTCATTCGAGTGACCATTCTGTGAGACATGAACACTTACTAGTCAAGCTGAACAGCGCATAAATGCCTTTGAATATAAATGTTATAGACGAGTTCTAAGAATATCTTGGGTAAAGAAAAGAAAAAATGCATCCATACTTAAAGAATTGAATATTGAAGAAGGCTGGCTATTAAAGACGATAAAACAAAGAAAATTGAAATATTTTGGTCACTTGAAACGTCACGAAAGTTTGGAGAGAACAATATTAGAAGGATATATGCCTGGGAAGAGAGGAAGAAGAAGGCCAAAGAGAAGATGGGTGCAGGATGTGGTGGATGATCTCCAGATGGGTGTATCAGACGCAGGACATCTTGCTTATGATCGAGAGGTTTTCCGGAAGGTTATTATGGCAGCGAGGTTCTGCAAAGGACATGCTACTGAATGAATGAATGTCATTACTCAATGTACACAAATCATATTTAGTGTTTCCTGTTATATACTTGACTTTCTTTAACTTTATCCTCAATGTACCTGTAAGTAATCTGTGGTCACTATAACAATCAGCACTGGGAACTGTTTTTGCTATTGTTAACGCATTTCTAAATCTGCTAATTAGAATGTAATCAATCTGGTTTCTAATCCTGCTATCATGACTCCTCCATGTCCATAATCTTCTAGGGTGTTGTTTAAACCAGGTGTTTCCTACAATAATTTCCTGCTCTTTTGCCCACCTGCAATTCTGTATCCTCTTTCATTTCTCTCTCCTAAACCATAGTTTCCTTCTGTGTATCTGTCACCTTGATTTCCTACTTTTGCATTGAAGTCCCCTATTATGATGTTTATTTCTGAATTTTTACATTTCCTTAAAGCAGATTCAATGTCATTATAAAATTCCTCTTCACTATCTTCACTGGATACCCCTGTTGGGGCATATACTTGAATAACATTTATGCTAAAAGGTCTGCCGCTTAATTTAACTAGTAGAACTCTAACACGACCCAATATCCTTGAACAGATTTTGATGTTTGCCGGTCCAAGATAATTGCTACCTCCCCTCCCTTTGTCGATCTTCTCCTCCAGAATAAATAATCTGAAAATCTTCATCTATTTTAATGCCTGCTCCTGTCCATCTCGTTTCGCACATTCCTTAAAATATTAATTTAATTTTCTCTCTTTCCATTTATTGTTTGATGTTATCTAATTTTTCGTCGTCGTTTAACGTCCTAACATTCCATGTTGCTAATTTTAAAGTCTTTCTCCGCGTCTTGCGATGATCTGTTTTTAGGCGGATCATAATGAAATAGGCACTTTTAAAGAAGGTAGTTTGCCGTTGCTTTCCTTCCATGGCAGTAACCATTCTGGTCGGTGACGCCAGCCATTTTCTCGTGAAAGAGATCTTCCGCCTACCGTCGCGAAACTTGAGACCATAATCAACAACTGTCTGTCGTTTGCTCTCAAAATTTCATCCACTACCTGCCTTCCGTGGCTTCTTTTGAACACTTCCAATAAACGAATACGAAATAACACCACATAATCCACAGGAAAATACTACAAACAGTGTCTCCCGAAGAATAAACGCGTCAATTCGTCGCCATTTTTACCGGAAGCACTGATTCATGCCGAAGGATAATATATCGCCACAGGTGATCTCCCATTTAGACAAAAGGACGATATATCGCCATCCTAGGGTCATTGTGTTATTTGTTAGGTTTCGCGGCATCTTCAGCTATTTTTAAGCTCGGTAAATGGACATTTATATTATAATACTTGCTCATTTGATTGTGCGCAATGTTTGGTCCAAACCTCAGTTTTGTTTGGCACTGAATTAGTGGAACAAGAGATATGGACAGAACAGAAGAACGCCGCGCTTTATTGCCACGCGGATGGAGACCAAGTAAAACATATTGTAACAAGAGCTGGTGAGATGAATGGGACAAAAGGAGGTCAGCATGGCAGAATGGACAAGAGCGCTCGCTCTTAAACTTCCGTTTTGCTGATGTCGAGTGTCACGGAAAATAAACTTGTTAGTTGCGATCGATGACACACAAGACCCGACATTAGTCTGCAAAAACAACCAACCCTTTGATGTTGTACAGACTGAGAAAAATACGTCGTTAAAACTGTCTACACACGATCGGCATTTCTAACTGAGAAACAAGATACGTCGCGTCAAAATGTCTACCCCTGGTCGGCGAATCTTTATGATGTGGGTTGTTCGAGAAACGAATAACAACGCCAAACGTCTGCCAAGGCGGTAGTAGCCTTTGAAGTGCTAGACGGAAAGTCTGGACAGACGCGGGATGGATTCTGTGATGTGGGGAATTCTCAGGTTGAACTATTGTTGTACGGGACAAAGAATTTCCCCAAATGAAAGCAAATTTGACGGCGGATTGACTCCAGTTAGTCTAGAACAGGAGGAAGAAACCAGATTCTGGACGGATCAGCGTCTAGACTTTTTGGTGACGTCACTCCAGCCCAATATAAAAAGCGTTGCGGTAAACAAGTGGAGTTAGTCGATCAAGATTTCCGAAGTGGGAAAGATCGGTGCAGTTTTCCGAGTTGTGTTCAATGAAAGAAACTAGGGTGTCAAATTGTTGATATTTATCGGCAGACATAGATCCAGTCTGTGATTGCCTAGTTTCGATTAGCAACCGGAATAGGCATATGGTAGGCTATTAATCATATCTAACTTAGAGTATGATTAGGAATAGAGTACAGTACTGTGCGGTGATATAATGTATTATAGGTGTGGTGATATAATGCATTATGATTAGTGATAGAATGTTCTATAAGTGCGGTGCTAGAAAGTATCATAGGAGCGTCGGCACTAGTATCCTATTGTGTGGCTTCAACTAGCTTGAGTGATATATCATTTTACTCAGGGAGTTGAGGACAATGTAGTGGAATAATAATTAGAGAGATTAAAGATGGTTGAGAGGGGGGAGAGGAATGTGAAATGGTAGAATCTTCCAGTAGGGCATCTGCTGGGTTTCTACCCGTTCCTTTATTCTTTCCTGGTGTTGCCATGTCTCAGATCATATGATGAGTTATTTGGCCGTATGACAGAGATCGGATCTCTGTTATAGATCTGAGGGCTGCTATTGGCCTACACTCACCTAATTCCGGCCAGGATTGAGTTGCCCTCACCATGGTATTCTCTATTCTACAGGTTCCATTTACAGGTCCACGTATGTGTGCTATGATATTCAACAGTGAAGCTAGAACACAATTTAGAAGATGATGGCTCAGAATTTGAAAACAGAAGTTGCTGAGAGGCCGCTACATTGGGCTTATACCCAAGTTGGTTTGCGGGAACCTGGCTTCTTCTGAGCAGGACATGCTGATGAGATTTATGTTTAGCAAGTGATAGTTCTATCACTGAACAGTCAGAACATTGTATAAATACACTACTGATACCAGGAACATTCATACAAATTTATAGAAATACCTAGAACATTCAGAGTGTGGTGTTAATATGGGGAATCCATACAACCAGTGACACTAGATCCATTGAGATTTCCCCAGTAACAGTGACAATAGGGTTAGAATTTTCTGATTAACAATCAGTTAAATAACAGAGGAAATTCATAGTGTAAATCAGATTGAAGAATCTCATTAGACAGTGTTTGTCATGGATGTCCAAGCATCCTAGTGGTTCAAGAGACAACGGAGGAAGTCTTCACGTGACCGGAGGAGCATCACCTTGGTGAGGTTGCTTGACTGGAATACATGGTGCTAGTGTGTTCTCAGCACAGTGATGAGAATGACTATACTCCTGAACACTGATCTGAGTCTATATACACTTTAGAATATACGTCACACATTCTACACTTTACACACACACACACACACACACACACACACACACACACACACACACACACACACACACACACACACACACACACACACACACTTCTCCTACATATACTCTTTGCTTTAATAAATTTCTTGTTTTTATTTGTTGAGGCTAGAGTTGTCGCGTATGTTATGTTGGGGAAGAATGAGAGGGGGCATGATCCAGGAGTGAGTAAGAGTGAGAAGAAGGTGTCTTCAGATTGAGGCAGTGTTGTGGACGGAGTCTGCTGGATATCTCCAGGATAGAGATATTGAATTAAAACAAATGTGGGTGTTGATTCCCCTCACTCCAGGGACGACACTAAAGTGGTAAAGAAGAACAAATAACTACTACGACATTCATTCTTTACACACACGACATCGAGGTGGCTGGTTAAATCCCTACACCGGTCAGTTGGACTTAAATTTTGCGTAAATTACAAGTATCTCAGAAGTCGGAGTGGGTTCGCCTCATACCGAGGGACACTGGTAAGAGGGACATCTAATCCATGAGCAAAAAATCAATCCAATGCACTTGAATAGGTAACACATATATGAACTACGCTTGAGTTTAAAGCTAGCGAAGGCAAAACCAAAAAAAAAAAAAAACGGGATGAGAGATAAGGAGAGAAAGAGAAGAAGAACGTAGTCACCCTTTATGACCACGTGGAAGGAGATCAGCTCAAACATGTCACAGAACAAGCAAAAAAAAAAAAAAACAACAACAACAGTAACAATAGCAACAACAGCAACACCACCACCACCACCACCACCAACAACAACAGCCACAACAACAGGCACAACAACAACAGGCACAACAACAACAACCGCAACAGCAACAATACCAATAGCAACAATAACAAAAAATAACAACAACAACACTATAAAACAACAACAACCATAACGTAGTCAGGTTTTATAGAAGGATATCACATGGCATGATACATTGTGTTGTATTTATGGATCAGCTCAGTTGGCTAGACTATATAACAGTAAGGGAGTTAGCTTAGTAGTGGAGAGTTAATGAATGCTGCGCATTCATTAACTAGTGGGAAATCATAGTTGGTGAACGTGTGTGCACGAATGGGTCGAAGTATCCAGGGGTTGCACACACGTCACTTGGGACTTGGGATTCAACTAGGTAAACAGAAAACATGTCCGTAATTACCATCACCAGTATTATTTCAACCAATAAACGCATGTTTATATAACAGACGAGACTTGTCCACTATATCGACACGAGCCATCTTCTATACACAGCCTTATAGTATCACCTGTACTGTTATACAGGCTTTTTTGGTGCCGTGACCAGGATCTCCAACATGGATCGTCGCGGAGATTGTTGACTCAAGCGAAGGTTTGTTTTGTCTGCGTCTGTAGACGGATGAAATGAAGATTTTCATCCGTCTACAGACGCAGACAAAATACTACAGAAAGTGTACAGCTATACAGTGATAGGTTAATCAATTTAGCTGAAGAGTCATTTTTGGGTTAGAATGTACGAGCTGAAGAAGTGGAACGGATGTTGGTGGGGATTTTTGTTTATGGGATTAGGTCAGATGGATTGAAATTTAAATTATTGAGAGAGAATCCTGCAAGGTTGTCACAAGCTGTAGATATCGCTATACAAGAAGAAAGCTTGAGGAGAAGGTTTAGATTGAGGGTAGGACGAGAGTTAGGTAGTAGTTCAGAAGATAGAATTGAAGAACCAATGGAAATAGGACAGTATAGACATGGATGGAGAGGAAGACGAGGAGAAATACAGATGGTACAAGGAAACAGTAACGTATATAATCAAGGTAGAGAAGGACAAGTGAGAAATACTGTAAGAAACATGGTAGGTGACACAAATAACACAAATGTGGTTTGTTGGGGATGAGGATGAGCTACAGTTGTGGACATCTGTGTGGTAGAGTGGTAATGCGCTCACTTGTTACATCGGTGTCTTGGGTTCAACTTCCGTTAGGCGTCGCCATGGCCTGTATTTTTTTGCAACGCTCCCCCGATCGCTTTGAACTTAAGCATAGTCCACACATACACATTACTTCTAGTAGCACTGGACAGAACTTTATGTGTGGATTAGCTTTCCCTATTACCAGTGTCCATCACCATCAGGCGAACCCACTCCGACTTCAGATACTTGTAATTTACGTATCCAGGTCAAGGACGAGAAATCAACATTTTAGTCCAACTGATCGGTGTTGGGGTTGAACCAATTAAAATTCATCAACACATCGGAAGTATAAGCTCGAGTGAGTTAATCCTTTTTGTGTCGGCGGCCACTACAGAGTTAATGAACATGATAAATACACACATAAAGGCACGGGAGAGAGACAGCCGCGTTTTATGAGATTCAGGTGTGTATGAGAACGAAGTTAATAACCCAGTTAGGTGATGGGCAGAGTAGAGTGTCGTTCCCTTTCAGTCTTTCAGAGCTGACACAAAATAGATTGGCTTATAGATGTAGGAATTAGCATTCAAGTTAGTGAGAGTGTCCTCGTGTATAACATCTATCTATCTATCTATCTATCTATCTATCTATCTATCTATCTATCTATCTATCTATCTATCTATCTATCTATCTATCTATCTATCTATCTATCTATCTATCTATCTATCTATCTATCTATCTATCTATCTATCTATCTATCTATCTATCTATCTATCTATCTATCTATCTATCTATCTATCTATCTATCTATCTATCTATCTATCTATCTATCTATCTATCTATCTATCTATCTATCTATCTATCTATCTATCTATCTATCTATCTATCTATCTATCTATCTATCTATCTATCTATCTATCTATCTATCTATCTATCTATCTATCTATCTATCTATCTATCTATCTATCTATCTATCTATCTATCTATCTATCTATCTATCTATCTATCTATTCTTAACCCTTTGAAAATAAAGTTTGTTCGTTCGTTCGTTCGTTCTATCTATCTATCTATCTAACATAAAAAGCGGGATCTCAGTGCATACCGTACTCTTAGAAACAAAGTTCAATATACCATACGACGGGAAAAGAAAAATTACTTTAAGAACTTAGTAATGGATAAAACAAATAGTAAGGATATATGGAAGGCAATTAACACCTTGACAAACAAGTATAACTTCCGAAATTCGTTACCATCAAATCATATTACATGCGACCAATTCAGTAATTTTTTTCAAACTGACATAGACCAGTTGAAGGCTTCAATACCTAATTCTCCTTGCAACTTATCTTTACTGTCATTGTTTTGCGAGAATAGATGCTCCGGCGATATTCTTTTCGACATACCGCTAATGACAATCACTGAGGTATTCACTTACCTCAGTAACCTAAAAAACACAACCTCATCTGGGTTAGATGGAATCAGCAACCGGATTCTCCGTTGTGCTGCGCCAGTGATCTGTATATCACTAACCTATGTATATAATCAGTGTCTCACCAAAGGCCACTTTCCATCAGCTCTCAAAATCGCTAAAGTGTACCCTCTTCTTAAATCTGGTTCATTGGACAATGATCTCCCGAACAATTACAGACCCATTTCCTTAC
>OY992883.1:114733898-114738898 GCA_963921405.1 Cepaea hortensis | reverse complement strand
GCGGCTGACGCTTGACAACATCTGCTGCCATAGATCGTTAGTTTAAAGGCACTTGCTAAAGCGAACGCAACTACTCAACCAGCCTTGCTCCGCCACTGCCACACATTGTTATAGTTACACAAGCCTTTCTGCACACTGTGACTTTTTGATCGTGCATTATTGTTGAGATCGGTAACAATGGCCGTTCAAGCCTTGCTGTACATTGTGTTCATTACTGTCCAACAACCTCAGAATAATTTCCCCAGTGTCGTTTTACAAGTGGCTGAAGTTCTGGATGTTGGAGTTCCAGACGTGACCATTCTCTACGCAGCTAAAGTTTCAGGAGAAGCAGATTTCCTGGCCGTTGTAGAGGTTCAAAACAATACGGGATTAAATGCTCTTAGTAGTAGTCTTTGGTCAGTCGGTGATGTGTTAGTCAGGAACAGCCCTGTCATTGATGGCGATGTTTTCGCTCAGATTCTGGGCGTGTCAGAGAATCTTACCAGCTCCAATAGAAGCCTAGAAAGCGAGAGACTATTCCTGGAAGAAATTGTCGTGGACCAGGACGAGAAATCAAGTGAAGAGTTTCTGAATCTTCTCAGGGAACAGTTTGAGCTGCTGCTGACGCTGAGGTCCAGAGGAGAGTTGTCAATTGTGCTGTACAAGGCATTCGAAAGCAACAAGATCTATACACTGGTCAACATCCGTGATGTCCCTGAGTATGAGCTACAGATGAACTTCTATCCGCTGCGTCTCGATCATCGCTTTGAAGTTGATATCGTCGTGAAAAGTTTGCAGTTTGTGAGAGATTACATCAACAGCAACCAAGAATAAAACAGAGATTTGGCTGTTTCTAAACATCCACGATGTTAGAATTAGAGATACAAATAGAGAACTTCAAGTGTCGAGTACTACGTCGCCAACAGTTTATGAGAGATTACATCAACAGCAATAAATACAAAATAGACATTTCACTGTTTCTAAACATCCACGATAATAGAATTGGAGATAAAAATAGAGAACTTCAGTTGTATAGAGTACTACGTCACCAGCAGTTTGTGTGAGATTACATCGACATCAACCAATAATAAATAGAGATTTGACTGTTTCTAAACATCCACGATAACAGAATTAGAGATGAAAATAGAAAGAACTTCAGGTGTGACGGGAACTACGCGACCAGCAGTTTGTGGGGCATTACATCGACAGCAACCTATAATAAAATAGAGCTTTTGTTGTGTCTAAACATCCGCGATGTTAGAATTAGAGACGAAAATAGAAAGAACTACGTCACCAGCAGTTTGTGGGGCATTACATCGATAGCAACCTATAATAAAATAGAGCTTTTGTTGTGTCTAAACATCCGCGATGTTAGAATTAGAGATGAAAATAGAGAACCTCAAATGTCGAGTACTACGTCGCCAACAGTTTGTGAGAAATTACACCGACATCAACCCATAATAAATAGAGATAAATAGACTGTTTCTAAACATCAAGAATGTTAAAATTAGAGATGACAATAGAGAACTGCAAGTGTCGAGCACTCTGTTACCAGCAGTTTGTGAGAGATTACATTGACATCCACCAATAATAAATAGAGATGTGGCTATTTCAAAATCGCCACGATGTTAGAATTAGAGATGAAAATAGAGAATTTCAAGTGTGAAAAGTACAACGTCTCTGGATGTTTAAACTGAAATAGATGTGTTTCTGTTTGTGTAGGCCTGCATCGACAATAATGGAAACTAAAATAGAGAATTTGCTGTTTCATCAATATATTCTTTTAATCATAATTTGTGAGACTGTAAAGGTATCACAGTGTGTGGATTAATGAATATTTCTGTTTGTGACACAAATATACAGAGCTTATATCTTAGTACTACCATGTTTACAATGTGAGAATAAAGTTAGTTCATAAATAAATACGCATGTAATGTTTGGTGCTCATAGAAGTACATATAAAAAAAAACATAAACATATATAATGCATATTACCATGTTATGAGATTGGCAGGTAGACAGACACACACAAATACACACATACATACGCATACAGAAATCACACATGCATACAAGCATACATACATATTTACATATACACATTCATACATGCTTACATCATTTACAAAAACTCTCACAGTAATACACCCACTCAATAACATTCAAATACACACTCCCTCGCATATACATATACCCTGATCTCTCTCTCTCTCTCTCTCTCTCTCTCTGTCTCTCTCTCTCTCTCTCTCTCTCTCTCTGTATGTGTGTGTGTGTTTGTGTGTGTACGCGTGTGTGTGCGTGTGTGTGTGTGTCTCCATCCCTATCTGTCGCTTTCACGCCCATATATTTGCAATCATATACAAAACCACACATGCATACACACACGTCTTCACACGATCACACAAACTAGTATACACACCTTTCACACACACACACGCACGCGCGCGCGCGCGCGCACACACACACACACACACACACACTGACAACTGTCATGAGCATCCACACAAACATGGAAATATCTGTTATACACACACATTGTGTATCGTAAAGTAAATCAATGTCATGCAATCAGATAGTATTAGCTACAACTAATATTACACCGAGGTCACCGTGGCCGAATTGATAAGAGCCCTCATTCTTAAACATACGATGTGCTAACGCAGAGGTAGCGGGTTCAGTCCCTACACCGGTCAGCTGGACTAAATTGTTGACTTCTCGTCCTTGATTTTTAGACGTACATTATAAGTACCTCAAAAATAGCAGTGGGTTCGCCAGATGGCGAGGGATACTGGTAATAGAGAAAGCTAATCCACACGCAAAGATCAGTCCAGTGCACTCCCTAGCTGTAACAGTTCGTGGATGGAATCAGCCAGTGAAGGAAACACAAAGATCTCTGAGGCTAGTTGTGACCGCAAACCTTCTGTTTCTGGAGTTGTAGCTAATCAATGTCGGGAGACTTCTGTTGCTTCTTCAAGTGTGTGGACTACGCTTGAGTTCAAAGCGGGTGAACGAATAACAATCATTTATAACCAGAATTAACAGGGAGAATCAAGTTAGAGGGTTACTTTTTGTAAATGGGAACATCGATGTCGAATACATGGCTTGGTGTTTCATAAGTTAGACATTTAGTTTACAGACCGTTGCAATCAACCACATCATTTATTCACTATTTGTGATTTACTAGCAATTGCAGTTAAGTAAGTTGCCACTATAGCGGTAGAGTTGATCCAGAAAACCAAAGACCGAGATCTTTGAGGAGTCATGAACGCCTACGCCAGTCGGCATGGCACGTGATGTTGTTGTTGAAGTTGCCATTGCTTTCTGAAAGTACAGCATCAAAATATGAGTGTAATAGGACATTTGAAACTTGTAGATGAACAGATACGTTGGGGTACCGTGGAACAGTAGACAGCGCTACCAGCTTTCTGTTTGTTTCTGCTGTATACAGGGTGTTTGTAAAGTCTCACTACACTTTGTATGTAGAACATATGTGTGTTGGAGAGTATGTAGTTTTCCGTCTTGCACACAGAAAACATACTCTCCAACAAACAGCTGTTCTACATACAAAGTGTAGTGAGACTTTACCAACACCCTGTATTAGTTCTGTTAGCGCCGAATGTTGGGCGGAGCTCATCAAATTCGACACCCCACATTGTGCTAACCACTTTGCGCGGAGGACCGCAACGGCGAGGATACCAGCCTTATCCTGGTGCGAGGAAATGCAACTTAAAGATTAAATGTCATGTCAGGGCAGACCAGGTGCTAAGCCTTGGTCGGCAACTGGTCTAGGATCGAAGCTCCGACAGGTGGACAGTTAGAGCATTGCTTTTCTGTTCCAGCTACTTCTGCAGCTTGTCTTGTTCCAGATGTATTGGTGTTACCTTTTCTCTGGAATAAACTAAACAGACCGAGAGAGGGGTCATACAATTCAGCCCATTCTTTGTGCTATGGAGAAGTATAACATTTGCTACCGCCATTGGTTGTAGTTATTGTTCCTTGTTAGAAGCACAGTGTAACACACTATCGTCTGTCAAGACGACAAGGCGTGCAGCAAGATGAATAGGTTACTGGAGCTCAACAACAAGAGTAGAGATTTGCAGATGATAATCTATTTTCTGTGAATATTAGACACTGAACGAAAATAGACGCCGTGTTGGTGCCTACATTATTTCGGCAGAAATGAAAGAATGGCAATGTCTGAGTGATTGTATCACTAACAGTAAAACATTATCACGGGTATTTAGCAGTGTTTCGCCGGATCTGTGGCGAAGGGGTTACGAACGAAATTCGTAATCCCTATACCGCGTTCATAACACAGCTGCTGACTATTTGGCAGCAGACCGCCTTGCGTTTATTTTCAAACAATGGTATGAGTGCCAGAAAGCAAGGGCAAACTACTGAACTTAAACTTACCAAGAAATCAGACACATTAAAATAATTATGGGGTTGACTGCGATGTTCTGTAAAGGATATGAAAAAAAACAACAACAACAACTTATTTTAGCAAATTTATAGATATCAAAAGTTGCTAGAATTAAAATACATGAGATCAAAAATTTGGCTGTATTCTTGTTTAGTTTCCAATTGTTTACGCCACTACAACAATGAATTAGTGTTCTATTTTAAACTAACTAACCGACTAACTAACGAACTAAATGTCTGGTTTACTGACTGACTTACTGACTCGCTATCCAATTAATTGACTGGCTGTCTGACTGACCATCTGACTGACTGACTGACTGACTGACTAACTAACTAACTCACTAAGTTCACCAACTCCTCACCAAATTACTATGTTCACAACTCCTCACACAATCACTAAGTTCACAACTCCTCACACAATCACTAAGTTCACCATCTACTCACACAATCACTAAGTTCACCATCTACTCACACAATCACTAAGTTCACCATCTACTCACACAATCACTAAGTTCACCAACTCCTCACACAATCACTAAGTTCACCATCTACTCACACAATCTCTAAGTTCACCAACTCCTCACACAGTCACTAAGTTCA
>OY992883.1:114603898-114726398 GCA_963921405.1 Cepaea hortensis | reverse complement strand
CTTTTGTGCATTAATTTGGTATCCCGGGTATTGTGTTGGTGTTCAATTTCCTTGCAATTTTCCCCAAGCCATGTTTCTTTTGCCTCTTTGCATAGCTTCCTAATTTTCCAATGAATCTCTTCATATTTGTTCTTGTTATTTTTGTTATTTCTTCTTACTTCCATGAGTTTTAAGATGTCTTCCGTCATCTATTTCTTGCGTCCTATTATCTTTACTTTTGGGATGGTTGTTTCCGCAGCTTGGTTGACTGATTTCTTTAACATTTCCCATTGGTCACTGACATCTTGAAATAATATTTCCATATCGGACAATGCATCAAATCTGTTTTTTACCTCTACGTTGAATTTATCTTTTATTTCCTCACTCTTCAGTGCTTGTAGATCAAATTTTGTGTTTCTTGGTGAATATTTGACTTTCTTTAATTTTATATGTAAATTGCTTAAGATTAATCTATGGTCGCTGTAGCAATCTGCGCATGGTATAGTTTTTGCGACTTTTAAGGCATTTCGAAATCTTCTGTTGATGAGGACGTAATAAATCTGATTTTTAATCTTATGATCAGGACTCCTCCATGTCCATAATCTCCTTGGGTGCTTGTCACATAATAGACCAACGTGATGTAACCCGTGATGAGAATAAAAGGCGTTCTGATTAGCGGCATGTTCGAGGCCACAGGTTGTTTCAACAAATCCAGAGAAAACAGTCGGGGTTGGCGCTGCACGTGTTTACATCTGGTCGACAGATTAGGAACATTCGGTGGTGAGTGAGATAAATCCCTGCATCGCTTTGACAGTTTATCAACATTCGAATACAGATAGAACCCGTCTGATCCTGGTTTCAATCAGATGTCAACCATCACAGGTCGGGCAAAGTTAACAGCTGCAGATGTGTAGGGGAAGTGAGTGAGATGACCCAATACACCACTTTGATAATTTATAAACAGGGCGGATCAACGTATAATGGCCAGCTAGGGACATGTAACAGTTCCGTCTGTCAATTAGAGTTTCCGGACATCACGCAGATTGGCAGCTTGATATTGAAAACGGTTGTTGGGATCATACAGTAACTCGCTAGCTTGTTGGGGATGTCAAAACAAGTGATGACAACTCTGACAGTGACTAAGCCAGGGAGGATAGATTCTTGACAATGGATGATATGCCAAAATAACACCTGCAGGACATCAACCACGTCACGTGACCAATTTTAGGTGTTTGCAAAAAAACATGATTGGAGAAGGGAGTTGAACTTAGTTAGTTAGTTAGTTAGTCGCAGTTCCAACTTCACAGCAACGGGTCGTCCCCATTATGCTCCATTCCTGTGCCAGTGAATATCACACAAAACGCTCCCCACTGCCCAATGTGAAAAGTGGAAAAGACAGGAGTCTCGACAAATAACAGCCCGCACAGATACACTGTGCATAATGCCGCCACCAGAATGCCAACACAATAGTCCCCCACAAAGCACCCAGTTCATTTCTGATGGAATCGGCAGTCATTTTCCCATCTGGATGTTTCCTAGATGTTCACCCACACAGTCCACGAAATACAGTTCATCGTCAATGGCAGTGGCAGTCAACCAGAAGCCCAGCAGCCACGCATTTCTGCATAAGGCAAAAACCGGTCAACTCTGGGACATAGCCATCTGCCATCGCTCCGAACATGCAGTCACGTTCCAAAAGACCTTGGGCAGATTCAAAAGCATTTCACACGAAACTCACAGCTCACAGTGTCGCGCCACGCACTCACTCAGTAGCAGGGCGACGGAACCATCAAGCCTCCTTAGTCGCCTCTTAGACATGTGTGGTAGGCTGCAGTGTTGCTATTCTTTGCTTCCCTTATGGGCCCCGGCAACACACGGGAGTTGAACTAAACCGTTGATTGAGGCGGACGTGCCTCGGCACTGCGGTTCTGATTGGAAATATGTCTACCGTGTGCGAATTGAGTTAATTTAATTTTACACGTGCCTGTCATGGCAAGAGTAGATGTAATTTGATCTAACTGCGGTGTTGCCTAAGGTAGAACCTATTATAATTAGTTCTAATTAATATAGGCTGTAACCTTGTTAAAACGAGAGTGTGATGATTAGCACTGTTAGTGGAAAACTAGCTAGAGTAGGGAAGTGATACTTGGCTCTGTTAGTTGAAAATAGATTAGTGTAGTGTTGATAGGCTCTACTAGTTGAGAATTGAGTAATGGGCAATAATTGGGATCTTCCAGTGGGTGCTCCCTGGTGGGGGAGTTCCGCACGCTGTTGGTTGTTTTTTTTTTTTCTTGTCTTGGCCTGATGAAAACCTCTGTGTTCAGTTCATCTGTCCCTGACAGAGTTAGGTTCACTGTATTTTCTAAGCGAGGCCAATGGCCACGATCATCTAATAGAGATCAGTGACGGGGAGGCTATCACCAGTAGTATGATTTATTTTACAGGTTCCCTCTAGTTGGAAGGAAGAACACGGAACCAAGGAAAAATCCGATCCCGGATAAAGTTTGGCGCAGGAAGATTGGCCCGCAACTTTATCAATGAGCCTATGCTGGAGGAAGATGATCAACATTGCTCAGGGGAGCTGAATGATAGAAGTATCCTACAGGATAAGTACCGAATGAGTTGTAGGTCATCCCAGTCTTTAATACACCAATAGTGATTGAGGTTCACATTGGAGGAAAGATAACATTTAAGTGTAGTTGTTCCACATATCAAGAATATTATAACGTTAAGACAATAACGAAAAAAAATAAGGAAATCTATAGAACATTTCGCAAGAAGGACAAACGCCATGTTCATGGGACAGTGTTCTATTGTTTTTTTTTTACTGTGCAGGAATTATGAGATCTCAGTTTTCTACAAACTATTAGGAACAGTTTTTGTTAGGAACAAACCTTAATAGTGTTCCCGGACTGTAGTTTCGATTGGGACTCAGATTTCATGGTTATCAAGGTTCATGGAGGATAACAAGTCTGGCGGAAAAGAAGCGGCAATTGGTGAGGTCTATTGTACTGACTCGTGTGATGTCGTGTAATCCTTGCCATGATGAGTGGACTCTGATCCTGAACTTTGAAGGCTGACCTATACATTTACATCAGAATACACGACACACATTTTCTTCACAGACACGTCTCATATACGTTACACTTTTCTTTTAATAAATTAATCTTTATTAATTTTTTGGAAGCAAGAGTTGTTGAGTATGTTGCGTTGGGGAAGTATGAGAGGGGGCATAGTACAACAGTGAGAGAGTGATAGGAAAAGGTGTCCACGGGCTGATGGAGTGTGTTGGACGGAAGCTGGTGGATTCTCCAGGATATTGATAAGAAAAAAAAAATTATAATGTGGGTGTTGACTCCCCCCACTCCAGGGACGACACTTTAAAGGAAGACACGACAGTGCTGTTGAAACCAGGTGTTTCCAATAATCAAATCTTGCTCTTTTGCCCACTGTACTAGTCTGCAACCTCTTTCATTCTGTTCCCCTAGTCCATACTTGCCTACTATGCATCCGTCCTGTTGATTTCCAACTTTGGCATTCAAGTCATCCATTATGATAGTTACTTCAGAATTCTTGCATATTTTGAAGGCTTTCTCTAAATCAATATAAAATTCATCGATGCTGTCATGACTACTGTCAGCTGTTGGTGCATAAACTTGTATGACGTTGACATCAAAAGGTCTTCCACTCAACTTCACAAGTAACATTCTGTCTGATACAGTCCAATATCCTTTGATCGACTTTGCTCTCTCTGTATCCATTATAATTGCTACTCCTCGCTGTTGTTTCTCTCCACCAGAATAGATTATTCTATATTCCTCAGATGTCATAATGCCCATTCCTGTCCATTTGGTCTCACATACACCTAACAGGTTAATATTTAATCTTCTCATTCCATTCTTAATGTTATCAAATTTCCCATCCCCACTCATAGTTCTTACATTCCAAGTTCCTACTTTCAATGTTGATATTCTTTTGCACTCAGTCGCCTGATGACTGTCTGGAGTCACCTGGTGCACATGACTACCCCTACCGGGCGAGGCTACTCCTATGGAGCACCCATTTACGCCGTTTCTCTGATTATCGATAAGACTGCAGTACATGATATTCTTGGCATCTGTAAAGAAGGTAGTTTGCCATTGCTTTATTTCCTAGCAGTGACCATACTGGTCGATGACCGTAGCCATTGTCTTCCAAAAAGGAGATCCTCTGCCTACCTTCGTGAAGCTGGAGACCATAACCTACAACTATCTGTCGGCTGCTCTTCAACTTCATCCACCACCTGCACCCATGGCTTCACGTAACCCTGATCGGGGGGCTAAACGGGTACTCCACCTTGCCCAAGGGTGTCCCGTAGGCTAGCGGAGGGAAGGAGGCACCTTACCTCTCCTTTGATAGGGGATACCCCTATCCCGCCACCCTTGTCTACTCTTTACTATTATATATTCTTTACTGTTCTATATTCTTTACTGTTCTATATTATTTACTGTTCTACCTATTCTTTACTGTTCCATCTACTCTTTACTCTGCTGTATTGCCCTTTACTGTTCTATATTCTTTACTGTTCTAACTATTCTTTACTGCTCTGTCTACTCTTTACTCTCTGGTTTACTTTTTACTGTTCTATATTCTTTACTTTTCTAACTATTCTTTACTATTCTGTCTACTCTTTACAGTGCCGTATTACTCTTTGCAGTTCTATATCCTTTACTGTTCTAACTATTCTTTACTGTTCTGTATAGATCTTTACTTTTCATTCTATTCTTTACTGTTCTATGTACTTTAGTGTTCTATATTCTTCATTGTTATGGCTAATCGCCATTATTTACTGTTCTTACTATTCCCTTCTGTTCTGGCTACACTTTACCCATCTGGCTTTTATTTACTGTTCTCTTATCATTTGTTATTCTAGGACTGTTTAGTCTGTACTGTTTTCTGGTTCTAAAACTATGGTTGCACATACGGGTTACATTCTGACTTTTCCAGTATTTTACCGTTGGATATATGCCACACATTTATTCTTGCGGTCGCTCGCTTTGAACTCAAGCGTAGTCTATGCACGTGCTACTACTCCTAGTGTACTGGACTAGCTTTCGTGTGGATTAGCTTGCCCTACTACCATTGTCCCTCGCCATCAGGCGAACCTACTCCGATTTCTGGTACTTGTAATTTACGTTCCAAAGTCAAGGACGAGAAGTCAAAATTTTAGTCCAACTGACCGGTGGTGGGGTTGAACGCGCTACCTTGGCATCAACACACCGGAAGTTTAAGAACGAGCGCTGTTATCCATTCGCCCATACTAACTTCCTGCTAGAATTCTATTCTTATAATAGTTCACCGTTGGATATAGCTTTATGTTACAGTCTTGTTTCTTTAGTTCCTTACTGTTGGATGTAGACACATGTAGAATTCCTATCGCATTAGTTCGTTAACTTTGGATGTAATATGTTACAACCTTATTTTATTTTAATTTTCACCGTTAGATGTAAACAATTGTTGACCCAGCCAAAAATGTGTGTCTTATTCATTCATTCAGTAGCTTGTCCTTTACAGAACCTTGCTCTCATTACAACCTTCCGGAAAACTTCTCTGTCATAAGCAAGATGTTCCGCGTCCAATTGGTCTATAGAAATATAGACCTAGCACCAAATGTCTCAAAGATTCAATAAAAAGGGTCATGTATTGTCTGTGTTAATTAACTCGATAACGGGTTTTGAACTATCAAGTTAGAACAAAGTTGTTAGAATGTTGTGGACAGAAGAAACATACTGGCATGTTACAAGATCTGAAGATTGAAGAAAAACTGGCTCATAAACATGACGTTCCGGACACTGTATCCATCTGGTCATATTAAACTTGGCAGTGCTTTGAAAAGAACAGTGATGGAATTCCTTGCTCCTGGAAGAACACTTTATGAGAGCGTGGCTCGGCAAAGGATCTGTTATATGATAATGTTGAACATGAGTTTTGTTGCAGGCGTAATTACTCACGGCGCCATTTTATACTGTTATTATGTTTACTGGAGAAATGTGCTCTTCTGGTTCCAAATGAGAAACCTACCCATACAAGAGTCGCACTGAACACTGCGATGCGGTCTGTTGACACAGAAGGTGGGTTTTACAAGGCATAAGGATCGACTTCATTGCACCGGGTTTATCCCATATGGCTCGATCTCTTCCCGACAGGGCGGCCTGCCGAAAGCTTTCGGCGTCGAACAAAGCACGAACCTCCAGCGACGATTCCCAGGTGTTTCCGAGAAAAATTCACCCATGAACCGAGCGACGTTGCCCGGAATTGAATCCACAACTTTCGGATCGCGAGGCTGGTGGCGTAATTACTTGGCCACGGAGACTCCCAGTCTGTGGACCTTGAAGTACGTGTCACCCGTCACCGACCTTGACCTAATCCCAGCCAATATGTTTGCGCGGGGCTGAACCATGACCTCCTGTCCCGTCTCTCCACAGATGTGAAGTTCCAGTGTCGGTATCTGGGCTTGGAGAGGGGAAGTAATCTCTGCTGCACATCTCCCGAGGTTATGGTTCTTGGTGTTGAGAGAAATTATCTGTACTAACTTCTCTCAGAGGCAAGCCCTTTTCAGAGCCGAAGAGATCTTAACACTAGTGTGTGGGACTTGAGTTAAAACTGACATTGTTCATGAGGGTTCATAACCAACCAACCAACCAACCAACCAACGAACCTACCAACCAATCAATCAACCAAACAACCAATAAACCAACCAAATAACCAGCCAACCCAAGATCAACAAATACATTAAACAAACAACTGACCAACCAACCAACCAACCAACCAACCAATCCAAAATTAGCAAATCAATCAAATAAGAGAAATGAACTCAATAAACCAAATTTGTCTTTATTAGATATTATTCCATAATAATCCCCATATGGACACAGACTTATGGATCACATTTGCTGGTTAGCGCCAGGGCAGCTGCAATTGCCCTTCCTGAACAATATTTGTCTCGTTGAGTGTGATGTCTCCGTGGCGAAGTGGTCTGCCTCGCGTGCCGAAGGTTGTGGGTTCGATTCTGGGCCACATCTTTCGGTTCACGAGTGCATTTTTCTAGGAGACTATTGGGGTTGTCGCTGGAGGTACAGAGTTCGTACTTTGTGTGACGCTTTCGGCTGTTCCCCCAGAGACAGAGCCATGTGGGATAAAAACCCGGTGCAATGAAGTCGACCCTCTTGACTTTTAAGACCTTTTTAAAGTGTGTTTTTATGTACAAGTAGTATGTCCTTGAAGGAATCTATCTTTAAGATGCTTGGGCCGCTGTCTTCGGAGGCTCAAAGTCAATCCTCCATGCTTCAAATGTGACAACATCATCCACAAAATAAAGGCAACCTGAGAACGCTGTCTACAAGAACAGAACTAGTCCTGTAGAGAACACCAGCCCCCTGTGGCATTCCTGGACATGGACAGGCAGACGAGCTGGCATAGGCTGGAGGAAACTGCGAAAAGCCCTGGCCATCTCAGAGCTTTAGGGATATCGAATACTACAAAAACAATCTGCGAGAACAAATCTAGGAAAGTAAACAAACACTACAGACCAGAACACAACAACATAAATGGGCAGAAATGCATAGACCAAAACCTTCAGACTCAGAACAGGAGTTTTTGGACTCGAGCACATCTCTACTGAGTGGCTCTCGCTGACTCAAAAGCTTCCAATGGAGAATAGAACCTGAACCAACATTGCCAAGTCCTGTCTAGTCTCAGTCCTGACTGGTTGGAGTTTGAAGCTTTAGTTTTATATGGGATGAGGTGGTATGTCTCACTTTCAATCTTCGCCTTCTAGGTCATGCATGGGTGGTCACGGATTGCTATCCTTTGCTCCCTGCATGGGCTCGGTGACACATTGGTGAAATGTGCACGTATTGAGGAACAATTGCGTACGGCAAATAGAAACAAGCAGACAGCAGTGGCCATTCACACGACTAGAATGTGAAACTAGACACAGAAATAAGGCAACAATTTTGATAAAAGAAGAAACATAAACCTAACTGGTATCCCCGTGTCTTATTCTTTATTTATTTCCCTCATTGATGAATAAGTCCTCATTCACCGCAAGCCTTCTCACCTGTAGCTATACCATGCATCACGATTCATGTCCTTCGAATATTGTCCATTTTTTACCCTTGGTCACCCTTTTATTCAACAACATGAGCAGAAAAACACAGAAATATTTTCTAGACCTAATAGAACAAGAAACAGAGGGGAGGATGGCTGGAATCACAGCATTATACCAACGTGTGTGTACTAAGTGATTCAATGAGCATGATTCAGAAGGTCGAAGCTGGATCAGTACGTAGACAGTGGACTGAGTCGCTGCGGAAGTCTGTTGTCCGTAAAGTCACCTTCATCTTCGTCCCGGAACATGCGGGAGTCGGGGGAAATGAACGAGCTGATAAACTGGCTGGCTCTGCACCCCCTGTAGATGGCCAGCCCATGGATCGTGCCGATGTTATTAACGTCCTTAAAGATATGTCGAGAACAGAGGACTTTGACGTCAGTGAATCCACATCGCTGTCCAGGATGAAAGACTTGGGAGTAAGAATCGGCACGACCAGACGCGAGAGGTACATCGGGAAAACAAGGCGCCTCGTCAACCAACACAGAACTGGCACTATTAGCCACCGGACGCTAATGTATATGCTGGGGGGGGGGGAGGATCTAAGCACCTATGGACATGTCCGGAGTGCAATGAAGATACCCCAACTGATAACTGATAACTGATAACTGATAACAGAGCGGAGGGCTGGAGAAAATTTTTGAAAATTCGTTCAACGTGGCAGAGAAAGATATAAGAGCACGAAATGAATAGTGCCGTATAGAAGGAGAAGCATGATTCCTCAAGCAAGTAGACAAGACAATATATAGATCATCTCCTGATCTTTTATAAACACCATTCGACACTTATACATTTAATTAGTCTCATTACGTTGATGTTGGACACTCCTGCTGCAAATGGTCACCAATCATTCTACCAGTCCCAGAATTATATTCAGCAATATCTCCTATCATTAGTTTATTCAGCAAGTGGTACGACAAACGGGTGTGTCCTAGTCTGAAAGTTGACACTTGTACTCTTCTGTTGATGTGGTAGTATACATAATCTCTCTCGTGACAGCGGGCGGACAAATTGGTTGGATCTGCACCAGTAGGTAGGGGGTAGAGATGCACGATAAGATACATATGACCAGCGACCCTTGTAATCTTGTGGTTGTCTGGGAGAAAGATACACTATCATTGTCTCGGGAGAATGCTGCAGGGAGTGACCGCAGGATCTGACAGTTCTCCGAGATGCCTGGGGAATACATAGTCAGATTACAGCTGGTACATTTAGAAATGGGATTCTTCACTGGCTGTTGAAGATGAAGCCTGTGCACTTATGGGGATGCCCTGAGGTTGTTGGTTCTTGAATTTGTTCGACTCAACATCTCTCTCTTGGCCTGCATGGTCTGATTCGTACTTGGTTCTAACATTACTTAAAAATGTCGTGATTGTACATAATAGTAAAGAATAATAGAGAATATAATATTGGATTATGTAACGAATTTACACCAGTGAAGAGATAACAGTTCTTCAGCGTCGTCGTCGACTGACCGTGTTTCCGGTCAGTTCAATCACCATGGCTCCAAGACCCCAGTCTACGACAAGGAAAAAATAGAATAAGTGTTATATAAAACAGTGTAACAAAATTGTGATGCTACTATGTGTGGTTCTCTCCTAACCGTCCACGCGTTCATCCACCCGCCCGTTCATCCATCCATCCATAAATTTATTCATCTTACCATCCATCCATCGATCCATCAATCCATCCATCCATCCATCCATCTATCCATTCCATCTATTCATACATCAATCCATCGTTCCACCCGTCCGTTCACCCACCCCTCCATTTACCCATCCATCCATCCATCCACCCACCCACCCATCCATCCATCCATCCATCCATATTTCTACCCATCCATCCACCAGTCCGTTCATCCATCCATCTAGTCATCTACCCGTTCATCCACCCATCCATTCATCTATCCATCCATCCCTGAATGTGGATAAGATAAAACTATCTATGTTACTGTCTGCACATTTTAGTATATGTATCACCTGTGGGTACTATAAACCTACCAATGCTGCTGTCTATATGGTAGAGTACATTCTGTCACCTGTTGGTACTGTAAACCTACCAACGCTTCTGTCTATATGGTAGAGTACATTCTGTCACCTGTTGGTACTGTAAACCTACCAACGCTTCTGTCTATATGGTAGAGTACATTCTGTCACCTGTGGGTACTGTAAACCTACCTATGCCGCTGTCTATATGGTAGAGTACAATAATGTAGGGCTGCGACCGATTAATTTAAATTTAATAGTTAACTTTTGAAAAATTACCGATTAATTAATAGTTAATTTCGATTAAAGCAAAACATTTATAGTCACATAACTCACATTATAGTCGTATTTGACAAAAATCGAAATAACACTGGATTGTCATGTTCATATTTCATCTAATAACCAACTATGCAAACAGACGAGTATGTTGACAATATTTAGTTTAAGTGGCGAGTGCGTCTTATTAACAATATAACCAGCAGATCTGAACAATCGTTCACACGGAACTGAGGTAGCCGGTATGCACAGAATGGTCTTGGCAAGGAATGCCAATTTTGGATATCGATGTTCATTAAATTTCCACCATTGTAAAGTGTCAACTAATTCCGCAACTTTCTTCTCCATTTCAGACTCCATTAGCTTAATATTCTCTTCATTTGGTTCACATATAGTTTCATTGTCAATGTCAGTATCATTCGTTGCAGCAGTCTCCATCTGCTCATCATGAACATTAACTGCTATTTGTTGTTCAATACGTGACCTAGTTCGTTCTTTTGCATCTTTGACAAACACATCAGGTATTTGTAGCGTGGATCAAGTGCTGTTGCAATCTGTAGTATTTAAATACTTGTCATATTAGCTACACGTTCACTGAAGTCATTAATACATGCTGCCTTACATTTAGCTATGTAGCCCGGATCATCATCGTGTACAGTCATATGCTTTGTCAACGATGATAGCAGTGGCAATACACAGCTACATGAAACAAAATCTTGACCGGCAAGCAGGACCGTGGTCTGGCAGAATAAGTCCAAAACTTTGACATATTTCGAAATCTTCTCCCAATCTTAATTGGACAGTTTTGGACCTTTGTATTGCTTCTTTTAATCTGAGATGTAGCAGTTAATGCTTCTATGACCTGTAGAAGACTCTGTAGCATAATAAAAAATACTGTTCCATCTTGTTGGGACATATTGCTGCAGCTTACACAATGGTGGCTCGGTACAATTTTGCAACTAGATTGTGTTTGCAGCACTATGTTTAAAATGTCCGACAATTTTTCGACATCCGGTTCATTTGTATAAGTGATGGGAGAAATGTTTTCGATTAATCGTAAAAAAAAAATTAATCGTTAAAATAACGATTAATCGATTAATTAATCGTTAACTTCCGCAGCTCTACAATAATGTATTACCTGTGGATACTGTAAACCTACCAATGCTACTGTCTGTATGGTAGAGCCCAATAATGTATTACCTGTGGGTACTCTAAACCTACCTATGCTGCTGTCTGTATGGTAGAGTACAATAATGTATTACCTGTGGGTACTATAAACCTACCTATGCTGCTGTCTGTATGGTAGAGTACAATAATGTATTACCTGTGGGTACTATAAACCTACCTATGCTGCTGTCTGTATGGTAGAGTACAATAATGTATTACCTGTGGGTACTATAAACCTACCTTTGCTGCTGTCTGTATGGTAGAGTACAATAATGTATTACCAGTGGGTACTATAAACCTACCTTTGCTGCTGTCTGTATGGTAGAGTACAATAATGTATTACCAGTGGGTACTGTACACCTACCTATGCTGCTGTCGCCGATGTTGGAGGTGGCCTTGATGTTGGTGGTGTTACTGGGGAACCGGTAGGAGAGGGTGAAGAGTGTCGGGATGTACAAGCCCATCAGGCAGGTGGTCGATCCCAGGCTTTCTTTGACACCAGCTGCGGTTGATTGTTTCAGTGTCTGCAGGCAGAGAGGGTCACTTTACAGCCGACGGTCAACATTAAACATTGGTACAGATAGATGTCAACGTTACCGAAGAAATAATAGCGCTGGCTCTTAAACTTCCGGTGCGGTGATGGATAGATAGTGGAGTCGTTGTCTGCACCGCTCAGATGGACTTAAACGTTAACTTCTCGGTCAGAAAGCCAAGGCAAACTACTGAACGTAAAATTGCCAGAAAATCAAATTAGGCTTGAGGTTGATTGCAATGCCCTGCAAAGGACATGGAACATTTGTAAAACAGACCATGCTAAGTATTAAACATAATAACAGACTGCACGTTGTAACAACAGCCATTCTTTGCCACAGCAGTGCCAACAACTTCACACAATAGAAAGCTCCATTAAAAAACCCACGCAGAAACCATGGTATTACTGTACTTTCTGGTTTTATATTTCTTCACTATTGCTATACAGCGGTTCTGATGATATGAGAAGTCGGGGAAGTCTTTTCTGTGTCTCGCCATCTACAAGGGCTCTTCATCGGCGCTGAAGCGAGGTCCCTTGCTTCAGTTCTGGACTCCCTCCTCCCCCACCCCCTCCAAAGAATCTTTACATCCTTCATTTTGTTAAATTCTTAACATAATGGTAACAGTCAAGGAAAGTGACAATTGTCCACGCCTGGCAGCGTGCTGTCTACAGGGTGCTTGTATTATACTTTAATAAAACAATGACCATTCGATGAGCAGTGTCAAAGCGGCTACCTTTACTACCCACACCAGTTCCTGGTATTGATTTAAGGCTGGGTCAGCCTTCACGTCCTGGTGAATTACAAATACTGTCTGAACACAATGTTCAGTAATGTATTATACTCCATCATCAACACCATATTAATAATTATTGTTAATGTATTATTATTATTATTATTATTATTATTATTATTATTATTACTATTGTTACTATTAAGCCGGCTCCATGGCCGAGGAGTTAGCAGCTTTCTCCGCTAACCCCGAATACTCTCGTCACGTGACGCGACGAGAATTAGCAGTTGTTCGAATCGCAAAAGTGACTTATGAGAGTATGGAGCCGGTCGCTCAGAAAGTCGTGGCGTGCTGATGAGCGTAATCTAGCCTAGGAATCAACATACAGCTGAAAGATGCTGGTGTTGACCGCAATATCCTGAAAACAGGATGGAAACGCGGGAAAAAAAAAAAAAAAATTGTTACTATTAAGCCGGCTTCGTGGCTTAGAGGTTATGACTTTTCTCCGTAATCTCGTATACTCTCGTCGGTGACGTGATGACGGTGAGAATAAGCAGTGGTTCGAATCGCATCGGTAACTTACGGGGTATGTAAGCCGGCCGCTCAGAAAGCAATGGCAAACTACTGAGCGTAATCTTGCCAAGAAATCAACATACAGCTGAAAGATGCTGGTGTTGACAGCGATGTCCTGTAAAGGATATGCAACCAAAAAAAATGTTATTATTATTGTTATTATTATTATTAGTAGTAGTAGTAGTAGTAGTCAGCAGCAGCAGCAGCAGTAGTAGTAGTAGTAGTAGTAGCAGTAGTAGTATAGTAGTAGTAGTAGTAGTAGTAGTAGTATAGTAGTAGTAGTAGTAGTAGTAGTAGTAGTAGTAGTAGTAGTAGTAGTAGTAGTAGTAGTAGTAGTAGTAGTAGTAGTGGTTGTGGTGGTAATACTATTATTATTATTATTATTATTATTATTATTATTATTATTATTATTATTATTATTATTATTATTATTATTATTATTATTATTATTATGTATTATTAATATTGTTTTTGTTTTTAGTATTAGTCTTATTATTATTGTTATTATTATTATTATTACTATAATATAACACATATTATCATGTGGATATTACCCCGTTTCCCGCGCTGACTATTCCTAGTGTTATCTCGCAAATCGGAGTGAATGGCTGACTGGCACCTTGCCGTCTTGACAGACGATAGTTTGTAAAATGGAGTTATACCTCTCCATAACACAAAGCCTGGGCTGAATTTAGAGACCATGTGTCGCCCATGCAGCATAATCCCTCTCTCTGCCTGTCTAGCTTAATCCAGAGGAAAGGTAACACCAATACATCTGGAACAAGACAAGCTGCACAAGCTGCCGGATCAGCAAAGCAATGCTTTAACTGTCCGCCTGTCGGAGCTTCGAGCCTAGACAAGTTTCTCGACCAAGGCTTAGGGCCCGGTCTGCCCTGCCATGACATTTAGGGTTGCAGTTCCTCGCACTAGGGTAGGTTTGTATCCCCCAACTCTTCGCTGGCTGTTGAACGAGGAGACTGAGCACGTATGGGAATGTCCTGAGTGCAGTGATGACTCAACTCAACTCAACTGTATCCTCCCAATTGCGCAACTCCGCCTGAAGCCGTTGGCACATTGTGGGGTGTCGGGTTTGGCGAGTGCCTCCCAACATTCGGCGTTTTGAGAAGGTAGGTAACACTGTCTACTGTTATACGGTAGCTCAGTCATATCTGACTAAGACCTGACTTAGAAATGGAATAGTAATCCCGTCCCCAGACAGATCCATGTACTAGACGGTTATAGCCTTGATTACTGGATGTAACAGCCTCACTTAGAGATGTCTGCTCTTGGCTACGGTATCCAACACTGAGAGTTATTTCAAGATTACTGAGGTCTGTAGAGTTTAAAGGCAAGAGGATGGGCTTTATCCCACTGGGTTTTATCTTATATGGCTGTGTTTTTCCGCGTAAGTTAGTTGTATATCCTTTACAGGACGTAGCAGTCAACCCTAGCATTTTTTGGTTGTTCGTGATTCCTGGGCAAGTTTACGTTCAGTAGTTTGCCATTGCTTCCTGAACGGCCGGCACCCATACCATTTCATAAAAAAAAAAAAAAAAAACCACCACGGAGAAAGCGTACAAAGGAGTAGAAGATCCATAGGAGTCTCCGAGTAAACGTCTCTTGTTAGCCTCATGAAGAAGTCTAGAAACGAATTCCAAAACCTTCGGAGCACTGGTCAAACGGTTTAACCACTTCGCCACAGAGCCCCGCTACTGAGGTCTAAACCCTGGAAATGATGATGAATAATTTGTTGTTGTTGTTGTTGTTGTTGTTGTTGTTGTTGTTGAAATATGTAAACATAATCCCATAGAAAAGCAGCATTGTGGAGAAATAGAGAGACAAGCTTCACTTGTTGCCTTACCCTGCGGCAATGCTCTGTTGCTGCCTCTTCCAGAGCTGCGAGGTCCAGTACCTGATCGTCGCCTATGGCGTTCAGTGTAGAAGGGGCGTAGGTGAATCCTTGCGTGGCGTAGAACTGGATGTCATCCACGTCGGGCTGGTAGACAGAGCCTGGTGGAGGAGAAGTATATTTTTCAATACAGTGTTGCTGCCTCTATGGATGGAAAAATATGTTATGATAAAGATGATGTGGTGAAAGCGCTCTTGAATCGGCAGGAAAGTGCAGCTGAGCAGGCGCAGAATCAACATCTGGAAAAACTGGTCCAGAAGAGAGAGAGAGAGAGAGAGTAGAGGGTACGGACAATAATAAAGTATAGAGCAAAAGTCATGCTGACTTAAGATCGACAAGAGAAGTAACGGCCGCAGCAGGACATAACAAGAGACAATACAAACAGGTGCCTGTAACTCCTCTGAAAAATGTACAAATAGAGGTAGCAGCCAGGGAAATATGTTGTTCCAGAAGAAGATTATTATGATGGAAACGTCAATTTGTTGTGCCGTGGTATAACTTTATCGCAGGAGTTACACGTACACAGATGGTTTTATTTATTTTTTACAATTTTTTTTAGGGGGTGGGGCATAATATTGAATTGCTTGTGGACTATTTAGCATTGAAATTCTGAGGTGGATGTAAAGAGGGACAGGAGGCATGCGTGGGGATGTTCCGAGTGCAGTGATGTGGAGTGTTACATTCAGTGTTCAGTATTGAAAACAGTATTAGTCCGCGAGTATTGACGACTATTTTAAACGTCGTTGATATCTTCGCTATTGTCGTTATCATCACATTAATCAGAATCGATGATTCTAAACATACAAGTTTCTCCCAGGTCGATATTGACTCCACATCGCCCTCAGCATCGTCACTAATAACATCAAGATGATAACAATCTGGAACATCATCATCGTGTTAATTGTCACCTGTACTCGTAGAATTCGTCACGTCATCATTTATTATCTTAAATTTCATAATCGCTTTCGTCACGACGACGACCGCTACCACTGTCATCATCATTACCATCAACAACATTATCATTAGCAATAACGCAATAACAGCGTTATTGCTAATGATAATGTTGTTGATGGTAATGATGATCAGTAACACCGTCACCGTCATTGTCTTCGTCCTCATCATTATTGCCATTATTATCTTCATCGTCATCATCATCATCATCATCATCATCATCATCATCATCATCATCATCATCATCATCATCATCATCATCATCATCATCATCATCATATTTTTAATTACAGTATGCATCATCTTTAACATCGCTACTACTATCTCCTCCACATCTACCATAACACCACTACAACTTCCACTACCACCACCACTACCTCCACCACTGCCACCACCACTACTTCCACCACTGCCACCACCACTACCTCCACCACTGCCACCACTATCATCAGCAACAACGCACAGTCATTATAATCAAACAATAATCATATGACCCCCCCCCCCCCCCCCCCCCAGGAAAGAGTGCTCTGGCTGACATAACAATAGTTGTGCTTTTGAAAAATACTATACATACTACAGAACATCAACATCAGCTGTTCTCCTGTACAACCGGAATAATTGGAAAAAGGAGGTAACTACTGCTAAAACCAGCATTCAACAGTTCCCGATTACTTCCCCTGTTGTTATGGCTCTTTCCGTTAAAATGATTTATTATTAACAAATTATTAACAGACTCAGCGAAACAAACAGTTGTTTTGGACTAAACAGAAAGTAGGTTTGGACCAAACAAAAATGAATGAAGGAAATTGAGTAGTAGAAGTGTGGCCTGTTGTGACGTAAAAGTTGTTAAATTTGTAGCAGACATGTTATAATGCATGACAACATTTCGGCTATATATACACTCCACTGTCCTACACCGCAAGGTACTATAGGCATTAAATGACAGGATTTTAAGTCCAAGGTAGATACGGGAAGTCATTGAACAGATTAATGATTCCATGGCACTTATTCAGTTAACGTGGTATTCCGGGAGAAGGGGTTGACGACGCTGTTCGTAATCCCGTGTGCTCTCGTAAAAAACACAGCTGCGCGAGATTCGGCAGTGGATCGGGTAGCATTGGTTACTTAGGGAAGTTATATAAGCCGGTCGTTCAGAAAACAATGGGAAACTTCTGAATGTAAAACTTGCCAACACATCAACAGTAGCTGAAAAATGCTGGTGTTGACTGCAATGTCCTGTAAAGGATATGAAAAAAAAAAATCGTAATGTTACCGGGGTCTATTGCCACGGTCTGGACAGCAAAATGGGAGGCTGTCCTTTGTGGGTCAGATTTCTTTTATCAACCGAGGTTTGACCTTTGCCACAGCCTAGTCAGCTCCTTTGTACTTGTGGTTAAGCTGCCACCATGTGTAGCTAACTTCAGTCCATTCGCGCTCTCTCTCTCTCTCTCTCTCTCTCTCTCTCTTCTCTCTCTCTCTCTCTCTCTCTCTCTCTCCCTCTCTGATGCTATTCCATTTTTTTCTCTGTTTTCTCATCTTTCATATTATAAAAATCAAATCAAATCAAATCAACTTTATTAGGGTCACAAATTGGGCGCGCAGGCCCGTCTTACATTTGGCCCTTCCAATCACTCGTCTTTCATTCATCAAGAGCATTATACATTTACACCGGCATTTACACTGGAATTTTTATTCCACTTGATTTTATCATGTATAATATAACATTACTGTGATGTGAGTGAGAGAGTTAGTGAGTGGGAGAGAGAGAGAGGGAGAGAGAGAGAGAGAGGAGAGAGAGAGAGAGAGAGAGAGAGAGAGAGAGAGAGAGAGAGGAGAGAGAGAGAGAGAGAGAGAGAGTTGAATTGCATCACTAATTTTTTACGCTACACAATGTATATGTACAATTTTTTCTCCACTTCTTACAATTTTTGCGAGAATGCTCACGACAATCATCAGTGTCTCAACTGTGTGTAATATGTGGGAGTTTGTTCTTATTAGTTTCAGTGATCATGTATGTGTGTAGATGTGAGGATGTTTGTGTGGGTGTGTATGTGAGTGATGTGTGTGTGGGTGTGGGGAATGTATGTGTGGAGGGGCTGTATATGGGGGATGTGTATGGGTTGATGGGTGATGTGTGGATGGGTGAAGGGATGTGTAGTCGGTGGGGGATGTATGTGTGTGAGGGATGTGTGTGTGTGGGGGAGGGGGAATATTTTGGAGGATTATTGGAAGTATGTGGGCGTTGGTGGGTTGGGGAGTGTGGGTAGGGAATGTGTATTTGGGTGGGTGAATGGGTGTGTAGGAGATTGTGTGGGTTGGGGGATGGGTGTGTAATGGGTGTGGGAGATGAGTGTGTGTGTGGGGGGATGTCTGTGAATGGGATATGTCTGTGTGGGTGGGATTATGTGAGTGTGGATGGGGTAAATGTGAGTGGGTGGAGGATGTATGTGTGGGTGGTGAGGATGTTTGTAGGTGGGGGATGTGTGGGTGGGTGGGGAGATGTGTGTGTGGGTGAGGGATGTGTCCGCGGGGATGTGTATGAGGAATGCATGTGGGGGATGTTTGTGTGTGTGTGTGTGTGTGAGGGGAATGTGTTTATAGGTGGAGTTTTGTGTGGGAGGGGGGATGTGGGGGAGGTGTGGGATGTGCAGTTGGATGACGGTTGTATGTGAGGATGGGGGATGTGTGTTTGGGGTGTGTGTGGGTGGGAGGGTAGATGAGAGATGCATGTGTTGATGGGCGGGTGGGTGATGTGTGGGTGTGAGTGGTTGATGTATGAGTGCGTGAGTGGGTGGATGTGTGTGAGAGATGAGTGTATGGGTGGGGGATATGTGTGGATAGGTAGGGAGGTGTGTTTGTGGGTGGGGATGTGTGTATAGGTGGGGGATGTGTAGTTGAGAGGTGGCGGATATTGGGTGGATGAGTGGGTGTAGGTTGGCTGATATGTGTGTGGGTGGGTGAGGAAAATTGTGAGGGTGCGGGATGTATGTGTGGATAGGTGCGGGATGTGTGGGTTGACGGGGGTATGTGTGTGTGGTTCTGTGATGTGTGTTTTCTGGATGGTTGCGGGTGTGTGGGTGGGTGATGGAGAATATGTAGGTGGGTGTGTGCGTGTCGGTTAGGGGATGGGTGGGGGAAATATATGTGGGTTGGGAAATGTGTGTGGGTGGGGGATCAGTGGGTTTGTGGGTGTGTATGTTTGCCTGAGTCTGTGTGAGTGCGTGGAGGTATATGTGGGTGGGTGAGGGTGTGGTGGGTAGGGGATGTGTGGGTGGCTGAGGGATGTGTGGGTGGCTACGGGGTGTGAGGGTGGATGGGGGATGTGTCTCACAACATTGCAATATGCACTGTTTATGTTTACAACTTTCATTTGACAATGTTTTTCCCCCCATGTGAATGTACCATGCGTAATATGCATTGTTTATGCTTACAAAAACCATATGACAATGTGTTGTTTTTTCCCCTATGTAAATGTAACATGCACATTTGATGAATGAAAGATGAGTGATCGAAAGGGCCGAATGTAAGACGGGCCTGCGTGCCCAATTTGTTACCCTTTTAAAATATCGTTTGTTCGTTCTCTCTCTCTCTCTCTCTCTCTCTCTCTCTCTCTCTCTCTCTCTCTCTCTCTCTCTCTCTCTCTCTCTCTCTCTCTCTCTTTCTCTAGCGTGCGCGCTCAAGCAGGCGTCATATTCACCTGTTTTGCGGCTTGCTTTGTAAAATAGGATGCTTACTACGATTTTTAACGTGGGAAGGATTGTGTAGATACATACAAGAGTGCCAATTTCGGAAGCAAAAGTTATTCAGCAATACTTTAGAACTTGTTTACACGAAACTAAGTGTGAATGAAAACACCTGGAGTGTGAAAGAGTTTATACTAAATGATTACTCAAACATCATCTCCAACAGGTAGGTAATTACACCATGCTGTGAATATAATGTTGTCACAAGTATATGAATGTATATGTTGCACAAGCAAATGTAAAAAGACACTGCTTTTATGCAAAATAAACAATTTAAATTCAAATTCTTTAAAAAAAAATTACAAAACAATCACAATGTTTGGTAGAAGCACTATTGTCAACACATACATAATACCAAAAATTACCATATCTGCGCCTACAAATCCTACAACACCCAGAGAAACACTCGTTAGCACACTATTACATAGGAATTAGGCTGTCCTGCTGAGGGCTTGCGAACGTAGTTTGTGAGCCGTATACCCTGGTTCGAAACCCAGCGGTGCTGGTTTTTTTTCGAAAATAGGTATAAGAGCTGGTCGCTCAGAAAGCAATGGCAAACTACTGAACGTAAAATTTGCCCAAGAATCACGAACAGCGAAAATGCTGGGGTTGACTGCTACGTCCTGTGAAGGACATGCAACTTAATTTTTTTAAAATTTAAAACCTATTAGGACAGTGGTTCCCAACCTTTTTTGGCCCGTGCCCCCCTTCACCATATTTTCAGAACGTCACCCTCCCCCCTTATCGTATTTCCTACCTAATAATTTGGCCCGTGCCCCCCTTCACCACATTTTTAGAACGTCATTCCCCCACCTTTTCGTATTTCCTACCTAAAAATCCCCCCTCCCGCCCCTACACAGTATACGTAATAATGGAAGCACATACTAAAACAAGTCTAGACGTCCACATAAAACGTGATTTGTGGGTCTACTTACTTTATAAAATGAATTTTAGAAGGGCGAGACGTACAGAACCGTAAAGTATGAATGGAAAAACAAGATCAAGTAATCGGTTCTGGTATTAACACGATCTTGAAATAATCTTCACCCCCCCCCCCCCCGGAAACCCCAAAATTCCCCCCGGGAGGGGGGGGGAATTCCCCACCGGTTGAGAACCACTGAATTAAGAATTCATCCTCACATACCTTTGGCACTCTGCCATCATTTTACAAAACATGTATGTCAGCCATTAACGGAGACGAAGACTTACTACACAAGAAAGACACATAATCTACTAGTATTTAGTTAGACTACAAGCAACTCCAGTACATTTCAGAATTAACATAGGGCATAGATCTTTCATAACAGATTAATCGAAACTTTCTCCAACATTCACAACAAGCAGATTACTCCAAAATGAAGGGAAGTAACATATAAGCTTATTTACATGACCCCAACAACAGAGAGAACAGCAAAAATAACAAAATAAATACTACAGTGTCAGCTTTGTAGACGGAATATCCAAGAAACAGAAGAACACATACACAACGAATGCGACACAATCATGCCAATAAGAAATCTCCTACAAAACATCGTAAACACCCATACGAAACAATGAACAGATATGTACAAAGCAATCATGATAAATTTCCATTCCTCACTCCACACAAGACACGCACACAAAGCTAATCGTTCTATTGGCAGAGTACAGAAATCTCATACGGACATTAAGAAACAAAGCATTATACAATTACATAACTTTCAACAAAAATAATTGTCACACACGTTATCAACAAAAAGTCTCAAACATTCTAATCTTAGAAACACAAGCGCAAATCCTGTGAGAGAGTTCCCTGAAGTATGTACATATTACAGAAGAAGCACATAACTCGATTTGAACATAACAGAGATCAAAAATATAAATGTGTTTATTGACGGTATTATTAATATTATAATTATATTATTATTATTAGTATTACTATTATTATTACTTTTATTATTATTATTATTATTATTATTATTGAATTTGTAAAATGAAATATAGTGTGGATGTGTATCTGTAATGTTGACATGTGTGTGTGTGTGTGTGTGTGTGTGTGTGTGTGAGGGTGTGGGTGGGTGCAGGTGTATGCGTGCATGTGTGTATGAGTGTGTGCGTGCGCGAGAGTGTGTCTGTGGCTGCCTTTAAACCAATGCAATTTCTAAACTCTTAACATGACCTTATACGGCAATGATAGGCGTGAAAGGAGAAAGTATGGACCACCACGTATAAATACATTAAATTAGCCCTTTAGATACCTAGGACTCTAAGGAGATTGTCATGGTCAGGATTCAGTCCTTCCCATTTTATTTGGCACTCAAACACTATCACAGGGGAAATCATGATACTTTTTGACCCATTGTCTCCCTGAGGATAGGTCATGGGCTCTAACTGCTAGTAATAAATCTCCGCTTCTTGTCTCCCAAAACAAAAGGTTTTCTGGACATTTACAAAGCACTAGAGTGTCACCCTGTAATTTGATGTCAGGCAACCAACTCACTGGTTCCAGAAGACAATTCCCTTGAAGCAAATAGAAAGATTTGGTTTCAATGCTGAAGAATACACCACAGCCTTTTCTCTGATGAACAGGGAAATGAACAATAACAAAAAATGTGATCTTTCACTTTTGTAACTATGTAATTATAGGAAGCCACATTTTAAGGGAATGATAAATTGTATCCCTGCCTCACCCCTGTATTGACTGTGAACATATCTGATATACCTTCTTGTGTCCTAAGTGCAGTAAGAACACAAGAAGGTATATCAGATATGTTCACAGTCAATACAGGGGTGAGGCAGGGATGTGTGCTCTCTCCCCTGCTATTAAATATCTACATGTACAAAATTTCCAAAGAAGCAAGTCTGGACAGAACAGATTAAGAAAATTTAGAACTCTTTACTCCAGATGAAACAACTGATCCACAGGAAATAAATGAACTTCTATTTGCAGACGATCAGTGCTTGTTTTATAGCGACGAGGGCAGACTACAAAATCATATTAATAATATGAGTTCAACATGAAGGAGATACAATATGAGTATAAATAAAGCCAAAACCGAAGTAATGCTAGTTAGCAGATCGCCGGGCCCACTAAGTATTCAGATAAATAGCACAACTCTGAAACAAGTTAAAGAATTCAAATATCTTGGAAGTATGGTCACAGAAGATGGTAGATTGGACAGAAAAATCGAAACATATGTCAAAAAGCTAATGCACTTACATATCAACTATTCCCCCCCCCCCCCCACTGAAACATTTAAATATACCCATTTCCTCAAAACGACAGATAATAAACAGCATATTCAAACCAACCCTATGCTACCAATCTCAAACCTGGACTTTATCCAAATTACACTTTCGCAAAATCAACACCTGCGAAATGAGATGCCCGAGGAGAGCTGCCAACTTAACAATCCGAGACCGAGTAAGAAATGCTATTATCAGACAGACTGTGTTATCAACACCTTGTGCCACATTTATTGAAAGACAGAAGATCATGTGGTTTGGCCGTGTCGTTAGAATGCAACACTAGCAACTGCCATCACTGGCCTTACATCAAAGATCATCTGCGACGAGACCACGAGGACGTCCAAGAAGAAAATGGATTGACGACATCAAAGACATTGTACAACCACACGGAATGATACTATCCAGTGCCGCCCACCGGGCGCTGGAACGCAAATTATTCCTCCCCACGACACTTGACGGCAGAAGTGGAAGATGATGATGATGATGATTATGATAATTTGTAGGTTATTGTTTTAGCTCGCAGCATTCAATTTGCTGCTATCTCGAGAAAGCTCTAGATATATACAGAGAGAATGAGAGAGAGAGAGAGAGAGAGAGAGAGAGAGAGAGAGAGAGAGAGAGAGAGAGAGAGAGAGAGAGAGAGAGAGAGAGAGAGAGAGAGAGAGAGAGAGAGACGTGAAACATATATTTCGCATAAACTTGTGGAGGTGGAAAGGAAGCATATGCAAGGAATGCGTGATTAGATGCACTATACCGTACATGTTATATTAAAGTAAATATATATTTATGTATTTATTTTATTTCCACACTTGTCACTTAACAATAACAAACGTAAACGCTCTGTGTTATACACAAACAAAAGAAACACACATTACATCTTGTAAATACACATCGCTTTGTATAAAATAAATGTTTGCAACAACTCCTAACAACTCCAGACTGATACATGCACAGACATGGCAAAATCTCACACAAGAAATCATAGATATGCTACACAGATACAAGTACTAGACATTTACAATATTTGGAAGGAGCAGCATTATCAACACGTTCATTATCCCCCAAATACCAGACCCTCCATAATAGTCCCATACATCAACAAACACATCATGCGTTTCATTTGTGGCAGCACAATCACAGCATGAAACACTCATACAGTACAAGAAACAATGGGAAAGCACTCAAAGACATACATACACAAATACAAGCGATTATAATCCAACACATTAGACACATCCTTAATCACTCAGAACAGCACCAACTAGCGCTCTACTACATAGGCCTGAGACTGAAATACCTTAGGAGAATACAACTGAATTCATCAAACTACTGTCACAGGACGGAACCTCGCCAACAATTACGGCCCAGTTGAAGTGACAGAGAGTGCAATAAAAAATATAAGTAAAACTCTCCAAAAGTCTATCGAACATAGTGGTGGAATAGTATTCTTTTCCTTCCATATCGCTTGTGCTGCTCAGTTGTAATTTGAATGTGAACAAAACTGGCAAATTGGAGAACCATGAAAAAGAGCCATCAAGATGAACTCTGCATGTTTCTTTTCTTTCAGCTGTTATTTACTGCTTGGGGTTCCATATATGAAAATCGTTGATGTCATTGACATACGCATGTTTATCATCGAGCTCTTCGTAAGAAAATGCTTATAAAATATACATTGCTTGTATTTGACTGTAGTGGACTCCTTTCTTAGGACTTTTAAAATTCATTTTAAAACAGCACCTACAAGCACTTGGAATCAACGACTGGCAAGAGAAGGTCAACCAGAGAGATGAATGGAGACGGATTGTATCTGCAGCAAAGAACCTCAATGGCTCGGAACGCTGAAGAAGAAGAAGATACTCAAAACTAAGGAAAGCAACCACACAAAACTGTTGGCTGCATTGGCAGGATATAGTTACCTGGTGTGGGATTGTAGGAATGCAGCAACATACATATTTAGAACATACAGTACAAGTATAATGCTGTATATGGTCCAAGACAAAACCACATACATATTCAAAAACACATAGCCACAATAAAATAAAGAGAGTTCTACAGTTTGTATATAGGTATTTGTAAATTGTTTGCACGTTATAGTGATGTAACGTTTGTGTGTGTATTTTGCATGTTTGTATATGAATATATATGTTCATGTTTATATGCATCTCTTTATCACATGTAAATACTTGAATATGTATATACTATCATTCTTATTGCTGTCAATAAACATTATTACCCAAATATTAAAAATAAGCTCTCTGTGGCGAAGTGATCAAGCCGTTTGACTCGTGCTTCGAAGGTTGTGGGTTCGATTCCGGGCCGCACCCTTCGGTTTACGAGTTAAATGGTCCAGAGACTCCTGTGGGTCGTCGCTAAAAGCTACGGAGTTCGTGCTTTGTGCGACGCTTTCCGCGCTGCGGGAAGAGACCGAGCCATATGGGATAAACTCGGTGCAATGAAGTCGACCTTGTCGACTTTTAAGCGACTTTTTGTTTATTAAAAAAAAAAAACAACTGCGCTTATCAGCTTAAAAATGTATGGTTTGTTAAACAGACAAGGAGGGGTGGCTGGCGTTTAAATTTTCATATAATGGTGCAGAGTGAGACAGGATGTGAGGAACACTTGGGTAGAAACTCACCCCGGTCTGTTTTGATTTTGAGATGGTAATTAATTTCTTTGTATGAGAGCCAGGTATGATTGTATCCGGTGCCTAGTCAATGGTAATGGATATTTACAAAGGGTCATGATACAAGACATACTTCGAGTGGGGATGTTGGTGATGTTAATTTATGTTCCCATTATATGTACATTATGTAAAAATGCTTCGTAATTCGATTTGATTTTGAATACATTTGCACACACACACAAACCAATTCGACAAATCAAGGCTCTGTTAAAACAGATCTAAACAAAAACTATACATACAACTATACAGGCCTGTCAAAATACTAACAAGACAAATGCAAGAGTTTTAAAATTCAATAAAAGGTAACATAAAAAAGGCAAAGCTGTTACTCAGAATAATTATAAAAAGAATAAGAAAAAAGATTAAACCATAAATCAATCATAGACAGTGTGGATTTGTGGAGGGAGCACAAACAACGCTCTCTCAACGCTATTCTCAGGACACTATTAGAAAGAGCTATGGAAGTAAAAACAGATCTGTACTTATGCTTCATAGACTACACGAAAGCATTTAACAATGTGAAGCATGAAGATGTAATACAATTACTAGAGCAACTAAACATCGACGGCAAAGATCTGCGAATAATAAAGAACATATATTGGCAGCAAACATCAGCCATAAGAATCAAGAACCTTGTAGTCATATTTCAGTGTATAAAGAAGGGCATCAGACAAGGTTGTGCATTGTCTCCTGATTTGTACAGTGAATATATAATGAGATCTACAGAAGATATGTCAGGGATCCTGGTTGGTGGTCATAATTTAAATAACTAACATTATGCTGATGACATCATCTTATAAGCAACAAGTCAGAAGGATCTACAGGATATATTAGATCAGAGGTTGTAGAAAGTGAAAAAAAAAAAATGGCCTTAGTTTGAATAATAGAAAGACAGAAGTCATGGTCATATCAAGGAAACTGATTGTGCCTAAATGTACAATTAAAGTATATGGCGTTATTTTGGGGCAAGTGCAGAAATTCAGATATCTATGTGCATGGATAACATCAGATAGAAGATGCGTCGTTGAGATAAAGAACAGAATAGGACAAGCAAAAACTGCATTATATCGAAAGAAGAACGTTGTGTGCAATAAGTCACCGTCCTTGAAAAATACAAAAAATAGTTCTTACACGTTACATAGAACCAGTTTCAACATACGGTTGCGAATCCCGGACAATTAGTAAACAGGAAAAAAAAAAATAAAATAAAAATCCACTTACGCCTTGGAGTTGTGGTTTTATAGAAGAATGTTGAACATTAACTGGACACCAAAATTAGCAATCAAGACATTTTAAGGGAAGCTGAGTTGCAAAGACAATTTATCACAAACATCAGAAAGACGCAGTCATCGTTGTATGGCCACGTTATGAGAAGACACAAGCTGGAACATGTTGTGACAACCGGAACGATTTGCGAAAAGAGAGATAGAGGAAGACAGCGTGAGAAGATTCTTGACAGTCTTGTGTCATGGCACGGAAGGGAGCCAACACACGACTTGATCCATGGCGTCGGAGATCGTAATTTGTGGAGTGCATGATCCCCACACCAGCCGGCAAGACACGGGATGATAATGATGATGAAGGATAATGCTCGTTCGTGTGATGTGATTATCTACACAGATGGTTCTGTGTCAAGAGGTAGGAGAAGTGCCTGGGGGTTCATATCAAAAGCTAATGGCCGACGTTTGGTGCAGGAGAGCCTGGCATATGATACCACAACATCTAGCTTAAGAATAGAGGTGGAGGCGGTCACTGCAGTTTTCCGCTGGATCGAGAACACGATACACACACACATCGTGATTGTAACTGACTCAGAAAGCATGCTGAGGAGGGCGAGGACAGGCAAGCTTCGTGCAGAGAGGCTTGCTTCGCTTCGGAGGTCACGGGTGGCAAGTATCGTCTGGATCTTTTCTCCGGGGCATGCCGGTGTGCTGGGAAATGAACAGGCGGACAGATTGGCAGGCTCTGGAAAACTTGGTGGAGTATTGATGCATGACAAGGCAGACGTGGTTTCGGCCTTGTGGGAGCACGTGTACACCTCGGAGGAGCAAATGGATCATCATGGTCTGGCAAGAATGAGGCAGCGAGGAGTGACGAGGGGATCTAGCCGACGCTCCACGCTCAGAGGAAACGTGAGCTGGACATATAATCAGATTGCTACTGGTACTATTGGTGTTGGAACTCTTCGCTGGCTGCTGAGGATGGGAACGGAGTGCTTATGGGAATGCCTCGAATGCTGTGATGTCGGTTCCTAGATCAATCAATCAATCAGTCAATCAATCAATCAATAAATCACCCTCAAATTAATAAGCTTGTGAGGGTAAAACCGCGGGCAGCTGCTATTTGCGGCTGACTCAGTCACATAATTATTAATCTGAGTCAGAGATGGACCCTAATATAACTTCTCCTTGAGGTTGAACGGGGTGGAGGTAATGGTAGAATCGCAAATATAGAGAAAACACCCAAAGCACCTTGTAAATACACGTTTTTTAAAAAAAAGAAATAAAACCACTTTTAAATTATTGATTTATTGATTGATCTAGGAACCGACATCACAGCATACGGAGCATTCACATAGGCGCTCCGTCCCCATCCTCAGCAGCCAGCGAAGAGTTCCAACACCAATGGTACCAGTTTTTCTTTTCCGCGCTTCCATCCTGTTTCAGGATATTGCGGTCAACATCAGCATCTTTCAGCTGTATGTTGATTCCTAGGCTAGATTACGCTCATCAGCACGCCACGACTTTCTGAGCGACCGGCTCCATACTCTCATATGTCACTGGCGCGACTCGAACGGCTTCCAATTCTCGTGCGCTCACGTCAATCACGAGAGTATTCTGGGTTACGGAGAAAGCTGCTAACTCCTCGACCAGAGAGACCGGCAATAGAACCAGTAGCAATCTGATTATATGTCCAGCTCACGTTTCCTCTGAGCGTGGAGCGTCGGCCAGATCCCCTCGCCACTCCTCGCTGCCTCATTCTTGCCAGACCATGATGATCCATTTGCTCCTCCGAGGTGTACACGTGCTCCAACAAGGCCGCAACCATGTCTGCCTTGTCATGCATCAATACTCCACCAAGTTTTGCAGAGCCAGCCAATCTGTCCGCCTGTTCATTCCACAGCACACCAGCATGCCCCAGAGAAAAGATCCAGGCGATGCTTGCCACCCGTGACCTCCGAAGCGAAGCAAGCCATGCTGCACGAAGCATGCCTGTCCTCACCTTCCTCAGCATGCTTTTTAATTGCGTGTCTTCATTTAAAATGAAGAGACGTAATTAAAATAGTGGAAAAGGGACATAATAAAATAACAGTTATTTCAGTGACATGACTACGCGTCGTATAATTTTTATGTATCTTTAAAATGGTTGTAGAATTTATGTCATCTTCTTATATATAAATTAGGATGTGCGTATCTCTGTATGTATGTATGGCCTTTATTTGTTCGCGAACGGCCCATCCGATTGAGATGAAATTTTCTACACGCCTTCCTTTCATTCCAGAGCTGTCAACTGTGATATTTTGTTAGTGTGAAATCGCCTGCTTACTCAGTATTATTTCATTTTTCATTTTTCATCATAATTTCATATATCTCAGGGGACCTAACTCTGTAAAAGTTATTTCAAGGGGCATAACTTTTCTGTATAACTTATAGTCATATTGTGGCATCGTTTTCAAAGATTTATAAACTCTTTGTCCATAGTTATGTACCGGCATATGAGTTATAATAAATAATGATACAATCTGTAAGGCATTTTCAAAGTTTTCATAAAAATGATGCACAATGCATAACATTGTAACTCATCTTTTTTTGCTTAAGAAGTTACTGTAGTCATGCAGGTGATTATAAAGAGTTTTCATTAAAAATAATGGATGGTGTGTGGTAGAACGTTCTTTTAAGTTACATTTTTTGTTGTTGTATGAATTTAATGAAGCCGGACAGGGTCAGGCAGACAGATAGACAGACAGACAGACAGATAGACAGTCGGGAACAGGAACTTATATGACTACTTATATAAATTAAATGAGATGCTTCACACCAGGAGCTGGGCGATGTCGGGCCGGGTCAGACAGACAGACAGACAGACAGACAGACAGACAGATAGTCGGTAACGGGAACGGGAACTTATATGACTACTTATATGAATTAAATGAGATGCTTCCCACCAGGGACTGGGCGAAGCCGGGCAGGGTCAGCTAGTATTTTATAAAAGGTTATAAAAATTAGCGTAAACTAGGTACCTAGTAAAGAATAGATAAAACATATAAGTTATCTTCAACATTTATGTAACAGTAATGGCTATATTTGAGCCGTATGCTAATTTTATAACTCATATTTATATGTCAGTTGTATATAACATTAAACGTTTTATCTTTACATTAACGTTTATAACCGATGCCGCACGGGCTGGTTGAAACAAGGTGGAAAGTTTTTTTGTTTTTTTTTCAAAAATTGGAGTTGGAGTTGGAGAATTAACGTCAGCCGCTTGTGGAACTACTTGCAAAACAATTTTAGTCAGGCTCGTAAAAGGCCAATATTCTTTAATATTCAACAGGTTAGATTGTGTTACGGCATAGTGTCTACGGTCTAAGTGTAGAAAGACATATTGTGGGAACCTACCATATTTAAGTGCCAAACCGGTGGGTGGTCATGGTTGCTCTCGTCCCATCAAGCTTGCCATCCATTATGTGCCATGCCGATAAACGTGGGCGATCATGAAGTCAATGACATATCTTGGCGTGAGGCTTGATCGTAGCCTGTCCTTCAGAGATCATGTCGATTACGTCATAACGAAGGCTCGAAAAGGTTTGTCAGCAATGAGAGTCATGGCGACTGCCAATATCGAGCAAAGACTGCTAATACTTCTGTTCCAAGGACTTGTGCTTTCACGCATCGAGTATGCCCTGGCCATCCTCACTGTCAGCCCTACACAGATTGGAAGACTTGAAAAGGTACAAAACGAAGCCATGCGCATCATTTTGGGCTGCACGAGAGACACCAGCTGTGTAGCAATGAGATACCTCCTTGACTTCACGACAATGGAACACAGGATCAAGGTCTGGAGAGCTCGTGCATACTTAAAAATAAGTGCAGATGAGCAGCACCCTCTGCATGACGCTATATTCAGAGAAAAGGGTGACAGGCTAAAGAGGGGCAAATCATGGATGGGTCGGGCGGAAGATGTCGTCAGACAGGTCTGCAGTCTTACCAGTATCAACCCCGGCAAGGAATGGGTGCCGGTGCCTCCAGCTTTTAAGTGCACTTTCTCCTGCATTATCACACTCGATAGACGGTGCAGAGAGCAGAACCCTGCCGCTGTCAATGCAGAGGTTAACGCGCTCATCTATGAACACTCAGATAGCCCCGAAGTGCTCATCTATACAGATGGATCTGTTGTAAAGCAGCAGAGAAGTGCGTGGGCATTTACAGCCCGTTCGGCGGGCCGAACCGTTCAAGAATCCAGTGGTGCCCACTCTATGACCACGAGCAGCATGACGATGGAGGTGATGGCAGTTACACAGGCTTTCATATGGCTGGAATCACAGCATTATACCAACGTGTGTGTACTAAGTGATTCAATGAGCATGATTCAGAAGGTCGAAACTGGATCTGTACGTAGACAGTGGACTGAATCGCTGCGGAAGTCTGTTGTCCGTAAAGTCACCTTCATCTACGTCCCGGGACATGCGGGAGTCGAGGGAAATGAACGAGCTGACAAACTGGCTGGCTCTGCACCCCCTGTAGATGGCCAGCCCATGGATCGTGCCGATGTTATTAACGTCCTTAAAGATATGGCGAGAACAGAGGACTTTGATGTCAGTGATTCCACATCGCTGTCCAGGATGAAAGACCTGGGAGTAAGAATCGGCACAGCCAGACGCGAGAGGTACATCGGGAAAACAAAGCGTCTCGTCAATCAACACAGAACTGGCACTATTAGCCACCGGACGCTGATGAATATGCTGGGGGGAGGATCTGAGCACCTATGGACATGTCCGGAGTGCAGCGAAGATACCCCAACTGATAACCGATAACTGATAACTGATCGTGAATCGCTATATCACTCGATCACCAGAGTCCTGGATCAGCTCAGTGTTTTTGTCTCGACCATGCAACGTGGCCAAGCCATCCAGATATTTATTTCTTTGCCTTGCTCTTGTTCTCTTCCCCTCGATCTTACTAGTTGTCATCTTCTCCAATGTATTTCTACTCATATGGTGACCAAAATGTTGTCTGTCTACGTGTTATTTCTGTAATCAGTGTACGATTTTCATGTGCTTCTTTAGGACTTCTTCATTGCTCTTTCTGGCCGTCCATGATATTCTTCGCAGTTTTCTAAAAAAAAAAAACCCAAAAAACACACACACATTTCCATCGCCATTAGATGTTTCTTAGCTTGTCCATTAATTATCCATGTTTCACACGCATATAACTATATGGGTTTCATATAGCACTTCGACACTCTTCTTCTCTTCTTCTCACTGTAATTGACAACATTGTGTTGGTATGAATGTTTTCTATTTTGGAGAAGGCCACTTTTGCATTGTAATGCTTGATCTAATCTCTCCAAGGCATCTTCCATCATATATTACTACTGTTCCGAGATAGTTATACCGATTCACCTGTTTAAGAATATTTCCATTCATTGGATGTTACAATGTGGCATCTCTATCTTCTTATTGACGACCATGATCTGTTTTCTTACAATTCAAGACCAAACCTATCTTCTCACTGTGTACAATAACCGCATCCAGCAAATTTTGTAGATCCTGCCCGTTGTCAGCAATCAATCGTCCGCATATCTTATATTAATGATGTTTTGTGGGAACTAAGAAGCCTTTAAATAATGAAGTATCTGTTCTTGTATCACGACAGTGATTATGGGTAGACGTATCTGTCCATGGCCTCCAATATCCATCCATCCATCATGTGCCATGACGGTAAGCGTGGGCGGTCATGTGCTGCCATCTCACTCGATCACCAGAGTCGTGGATCAGCTCCGTGTTTCTGTCTCGATCATGCCACAAGGCCAAGCCATCCAGGTACTTGCTTCTAGGTCTTCCCCTTGGTCTGTTCCCCTCGATCTTACCAGTTGTCACCAAGTTCTCCATATCATTTCTACTCATAACATGCCCAAAAAATTGTGACTGTCTGCGTCTAATGTCTCTAATCAGTTTACGATCTTCATTTGTTTCTTTAAGAACTTGTTCATTAGTCTTTCTGGCTGTCCATGGTATTCTTTGCATTTTCCTCAGAAACCACATTTCTACAGCCATCAGATGTTTTTCAGCCTGACTGCTCATTGTCCAAGCTTCACATCCATATAAGAGTTCAGGTTCTATGTAGCATCTCAACACTCTTTTTCTCGTTTCAATTGACATCTTTTTACTGGTCAGTATGTTTTTCATCTTGCTAAAGGCTACTTTTGCCATGGCGATTTTTGTTCTAATCTCTTCAAGGCATCTCCCATCAGATGTTATTACTGTTCCAAGATAATTGTACATATTCACTTGTTGAAGAATATTCCCATTTACTTGTATATTACATTGTGGTATTTCGTTCTTCCTAGTGACGACCATAATCTGTGTCTTTTTACAATTTAATTCTAACTCTAGTTGTTCACTGTGTGTAACAACTGCATCTACTAAATGTTGCAGATCCTTTTCATTGTCTGCAATCAAGACTGTATCATCTGCATATCTAATGTTATTGATGCATCGTCCCCCAATGTTGATTCATTCCATATCTTCAATATTTCTGAAAATACTTTCACTGTACAGGGAAAACAGATCTGGAGACATTACACATCCCTGTCTCACACCTCTCTTAATAGGCTGATATTGGCTTACTTCATTATCAACTCTTATGGCAGCTTGTTGTTTCCAATATATGTTTTTTACAAGTCTAAGGTCTTTTCCATCAATCTGTAGATCCTCAAGCATCCTTATCATGTTGACATGTCTCACTTTATCGAAAGCCTTTGTGTAGTCAATACAGCAAAGGTGTAGATCTTTGTTTACTTCTATAGAACGTTCGATTATGGTTCTCAGTATATACACAGCATTTACTGTATCCTTGCCTTTTACAAAACCACATTGTTCTTCTCTTATTTCAGGTTGTATTTTCCTCCTAACTCTTTGCATGATAATTCTTAGCAAAATCTTCGTGATGTTACTCATTATATTAATTGTTCAATGTTGATCACATTCCAAGGCTCCGGATTTCTTTGGGATTGCAATAAATACAGAATTACATAACTCCTGAGGTATATTTCGAGTATCATATATTGCATTAAGCAGACTGGTAACTTTATCTATTCCATATTCTTCTAAAGCATTAATCATTTCTGTTGTGACGCTGTCTGAACCGGGGGTCTTGCCAGATTTCATTTGGTTAAGAGCATTCTGAACCTCCATCTTCAAAATTGCTGGTCCTTCACTATTATTTTGAACATCATACTGTTCGTCTCTGTTATCGTCATAAAGGTTTTTCACGTAATCTGACCATACATGTAAGATCTGATCTTTTTCTATTATGACTCTTCCATCTTTTGTCTTTAAGCAGCCTGCTGATGTAATTGTTCTTTGATTAGTAAGCTCCTGAATTCTTTTGTGCATTAGTTTCGCATTTTTACTGTTGTGTTGTTCTTCAATTTCTCTGCAATTTTTCTCAAGCCATGTTTCTTTTGCCTCCTTACATAAGGTTCTGACTTTTCTGTGAATTTGTTCATATTTGGCAGGATTATTATTGTTCTGTCTTCTTTTTTTCCATTAAATGTAAAATTTCTTCAGTCATCCATGTCTTACGGCCCACTTTCTTTACTTTTGGAATAGTTTTTCCTGCTGCACAACTGATTGAATTTTTCAGCATTTCCCATTGATCATCTACATCTTGAAATAGGATCTCTAGACCAGACAATAAATCAAATTTGTTCTTTACTTCTATGTTAAAATTATCTTGTATTTCTTTGTCAGTTTTAAATATACTACTAACATTATTATTACTATTGTCATTATAATAATAATAAAAAAAAAAAAAAAAAAAATAGAATTCGCAATGTGAAAGGACTGGTTCGTGAGAGTGACATCCTGACACTTCTGACGTCTAAAAGAGAAGCTAGAAGATTGAGATACAGATATCATGGATTCAAGAAATTAAGGCAATCTTGGACTCTATTAGATAATGCATCCAGTTCATTGTGTGGATTGTATTTTACTGAACACATTAATCATGTTTTATCAAACAAAGTTGTATTATTTGTTTTAAAAAGTAAAAAACATTTTTACTATGCTTTTACGACTGCTGATACAAGCTTAGCGGGTTATGAAGAGCTAATGGGTAACGTCCTCTTACCCGAGCAGTCACCACGCGATCTATAAGCTACAGTGTTTATTTCACCTCCGACAGAAAAACCGCAGAGCCTTACGCAGGTTTGGAAAACAAACTTTAAGATGTATTCACGGCTATCTGACCTTTTCTTCTTCTTCTTCTTCGTTCATCCGGAGTTTTTTTTCGGACGTGATTGCGTTGTGCCTGTTTACAGCAGAGCTGCGTTCTTGCGCCGTTAGGCCGACACATCCGACTTCTGCGGGCATTTGTTGACCGGGTTAACCTTCCCGGATCTGACCTTTTGACTAACGGCCCCTGAGTGTGATTGTTACTGTTGTCACAATATGTGACTGCGACTGTTGTGTTAATATTGCCATCATTTGTTGATGTTGGTTTCATGATTGCTGCCAGTGGTTTTGGTGTTACTGTTGTGTTTGTTTCGCTGTCTGTAAAGTGTACGCTACATAAATGGGTAGCTAACTAGCAAACGTCATTACATCATTGGTCAAGATTCAACAAAGCAGTCATTTACATAGTATTGATCTATAACTTTACGATAATACACAAGTTGTACAATCTACATTTTACGACATCAAACAGGTAGCATAATCTACACTTTACGTTATACACACTGTAATCTATAATTTATGACACTATACAAGTAGTGTTGAAGTAGTGCCATACTATACAAGTAGTATGAAATAGTGCCATCTACACTTTTTTTTTAGGCTAGCGGTTCCCCCAGAGGATAGATCGACACTCTGAGGCCCTCGTGCCCCCCCCCCCCCCCACCCTGTTTTTATTGAGGGCCCTTTAGTCCCACTATGAGCCTTTTGCCCACAGTGGTCCACTAAGGCCCACATCTACTGTGAGGTTTGATTGATCATCTCAGCCCCTGGACAGACCAAGTACACTACCGGGAGGGCTATACTACACGTTAATCATTTTTAAAAGGCCGGCTGTGATCGTGTACTTAGACACGTAAATAAGTCCAAAATATATCCACTGGTAGCGCCACGAAGAGACATCAACATCATTCTTCTTGGCTTTTGTCCTTCTTTAAGTGGTAATAAAATAATATTCATTAAAGCACTTATCAGTTTAAAACATATATATTGTTTGATAATCAGATGGAGAGAGAGAGAGAGAGAGAGAGAGAGAGAGAGAGAGAGAGAGAGAGAGAGAGAGAGAGAGAGAGAGAGAGAGAGAGAGAGAGAAAGAGAGAGAGAGAGAGAGGAGGGGGGGATTGGGGGGTGGGGGTGGGGTGGGGGGGGGGGTTGCTAGCGTTTAAGTTTTCATATAATGCTGCAGAGTGAGAAAGGATGTGAGGAACACTTGGTGTGACGTAATAGACAGTCTCCCCCTTTATTTTTGCTTAAATTACAGTGCAGATCATATTTTTCATTATAAATATATCTAGGAAAACGATCTTTTCCCTATTTTCCTATGTTTGTAGATATCTATAAATATGCCTGTATTATTGGCGAGAATTTAATATATTTAATCTCCTGTAAACCTAGTGAATATTCTAGTGTTTTTAAAATATATATTATACAGTATATTATAGAACTATTAGTTATGCATGCCTTCTGCCCCAGCGCAAGTTTGGCTGAATAACATATTCAGTTTTAGCCTGCGACCCGGGTGGCAACACGAGAATCTGCCTGGCCAGTTGTCGTCAGCCGGCAGATCGTCCATTTGGTCGACTAACTCGAAGCGGTAGGACACAGGCGCCGATACTAGCTGTAAAAAGACATATTGCAACAAAATAATCCAGGCTCTAGTTAGCCGATATTTGGGAATAGCAAATTGCTAGCCAAATTGATACCAAAAAGTAATATTTACACTGCTAGTGGCACTGTTCCCCCGTGGAGAGGTTTAATCACCACATTTTGGAAGGTACGTTGATTTAATTAATTAGTACGAATTTACATGTATATATTTACCGGCATTTGTAGTCTAGATTCAGGGTGAACTACGCGATAACTAATGTTAGAGAACAGGGATCGTAAACTACAGCCAGAATAAATATATAATTAATGGAGACGCTGATTATACTAAGACCAAAATAGAGGAATGAAGAATGAAGAGAACGGCGACACAAAATGGCGAAATCTAACAGGCGGGAACTGGACTATCGAAGAATGGTCAGACAATGAAGCTTGATGTTTAACTAGGGATTAATATAATATATACTAGAATAATATATCGCCAGTGAAGAATATAATTATAGAATGAGAGGGGTAGTTCGGATGAATAAACGGTGACAGGAAATACTGATAGTTAATTGTGAAATAATAATTCTTTCACATAGTCTACTGGAGACCACGCTTGTCAGAGGTCATCTCATGACAGCATGGGACAGGCCTTTCATTCACATCAGCATCCTTGCTTCAACGCAGTCCTTCACTGCCTACCCTCTACACCTATGTTAATACTTCAACCCCCTGTAGAATTTAATTTGTGTGTTTCGGGAGTGAATCAGAATTATAATTTACAATACTGCTTCATGTGCTGAGATAGAATCTGAGTGATTCATAATATATGTTCGTAATTCGTCAAGTGAATGTAATTTGTGTGCTTCATAATCTATGGTGTTCCTCCGTCGATTGAATGTACTCTGTATGATTCATAATCTGTGGTGTACTTCGAATGAAGGGAATCTGTCATTCATAATCTATGTTCATACCTCGTCATGTGAATGCAATCTGTGATTCATAATCTATGGTGATACATTGTCGAGTAAATATAATCTGTGTGATTTATAATCAATGTTCGTGCTTCATAGTTAAATGTAATCTGTGGGATTCATACTCATTGTGTACACTTCATTGTGTTAAATGTAATGGGTGTGATTTGTAATATATGTGAATGCATCATAGTAAGAATGTTGTAGAGTGTGATCAGACTCAGAAATATACATTGATGTGTCCGTGTCTGTAGACTGGAATACATGGGCATCTGAGTCTGAGATTGATAATATGTGGCTAAGGAAAATAGTATTTGTCCACGTTAGCCATTTGTCATTGTGTTGTCATAGTGATGTGTCTGTGACAGAGGTGATAGTCTTGTGATGCTAGTCGTGTCTGAATATGAGACTGAGAGCGAGGTGTGCAATGAGAGTATCTTGGACGTAGGACAAGCATTCACCGGTTCTGTTTTTCTGATTAACTTCCAGCAGTTCTGCACCTTCTTTGGTGGTACCATGAGCCAGCAACTTGCAGCAACGCATACTTACCAGTCGTGAGCACCATGTCTATTGCCGGAGAGTGAATCCGCAACCTGAACTGGAACATCACCTGAGTTGACAAGCCGGACCCAGATCTTGAGCTGAGTGGCCAACCTCCTCGGCTGACACCTTTAGCCTGCCAACTTAGTCTAGGATTTGATTGCCTACACACTAGGGCAACAGACTTTTACATGCCACAGTATTTAATTAAATTAATAGTTATATGTGATACCAGAAACATACTTAGTCTGTTGCTGTTATACTCTAATTTAATATTAGGATACTGAGAGAGAGAAGGAATGCAAGTTGTAACTTTATATTTGTACTCTTCCTCCATGTTGTGAGAATGGATCAATTAAAGGGGGCTCTTTAATTTTTGCAGGCATTCGTCGCCAGATTCATTAAGCCTACTGTCTAGAATTATTCCTAGTACGGTTGTTCGCTTTACCTATCTGTGCCTGAACACTGTCTGAAGACCTGGTCATTCCTGGGACAGTTCCGAATCGTACTTCCTAGTTCGAGCCATTTCGGCCTCTTCTTCGACAGTGATTAGTCTTTCGGAATCCTGAAAGTCTATTGGTTGCTATTTCTGATCCTTGTCTGTCAAAATAGTCAACATTACGCGACAATTGGTGGCCGCGTCCGGTCTAGAATTATCATTTATTACTGATTCCAGCCGAGTATCCAACCTCGTATTACAAGTTCAACTTTTAGTTTCTTCTCACTAGAGTATCCTGTTAGGAAAAGTGTGGCCTTACAATAGACTAGTATAGTAATAAATTATAATCAGTATATTAACCACTTATACAAGCACAGTAACATTGGTACCTATAAGTTAGGACTAACAGTTAAGATAAACCAGGTGTCAGACGGGTGAGTTTTGTGTTGTATCGTTGCATTGCGTTAACTTACATAAGTTGTTCTGTAATATATTGATTACAAATTTTCAGGACAAATATCTTGTTGGTAAGTAAGTACACTTCAGGTACTTCAACTAAGATCTATCAAGCGCTTACACATCATGTCTGTTGAAAATCAACCCACAACTCAAGAGCTTAAAGAGAAAGGGGCCTTGTTAGGATATGAAGGTGCAGAATTGAGGAAATATATTAGAGAGGCGGAAAAAGAATGGAGGCAAGAACAAAGGGAAGAAAGAATCCGGATGGCGGAAATAGAATCCGAGAAACAGATTAAACAGGCAGAACTGGAGAAGGACAAGGAATTGAAACTAGCAGAACAGGCGAGACAGCATGAGATAGAATTAAGAAGACTGGAATTGCAACACCCGGATGCTTCAAGATTCAGTAGTGCTAGTTCTCCAACCCACACTAGTGACATTTCTGCCGGACCACACATCTCCAATGGATCAATGAGTTTTCCACTGCTCCCCTTCGACCCAAAAGAAGATCAGATGGATAATTATCTTGACAAATTTGTTTTAATGTGTGAAGCCTACAATCTTCCCAGCGAAAAATACAATCTTAAGCTCTCCCAAGGGTTAAGAGGCGCAGCTTTTGACGTGTTTGCTAAACTTCCTCCAGGTCTCGAGAGGGATTTTCTTACTCTAAAATCCGCTTTGCTTAAAAGATTTGAATTGACATCAGGGGCTTACAGACTGAAGTTCCGTTCGGCCAAGCGATCACAGGGAGAATCGTTCGCTCAGTTTGCCTCGCGATTACACACTTATTTTTCTAAGTGGGTCGAACTGAGCGATTTCGATGCTACTTATGATGGGCTTGAGGAAATGGTTCTTACAGAACAGTTTAAAGATACACTCCAAAAACCACTTCAAACTTTTATTGCTGAAAATGGTGGGAATAGGCTTCAGGAAATTATCTCTTTAGCTGAAAGGTACTTAACTGCCCATGGTGAGGGGGGTACCACTAAAACCACTCATACTAATGCTCAACAGAATCTTCCAGAACAAAATCAGAGTTATCAACAAAATAACTCCTTAGGTAATGACACTAGGGGGCACCCTGGCGGTCAACGCCAAAACCCGGGATTTCAGAAACCTATAGCTCAAAACACACCAGCACAAAATAGTGGATGGGGCAAGCCTTATTGTAAAAACTGTAAAACTAATGATCACCACACTAGTTCTTGCAGGAATAAACCCCCTACCCAGTATGTTGCGTGTATGACGACGGGGGCAAGTACCCGACAGAACTTAGATTCTGGAACTAACGGTAAACCACCCACAGTCGAGACTATTCTGGTAAATGGTAGCCCAGTGCAATGTCTCTATGACACGGGATTGACCTGTGAGGCAATCATAAGTAGACACTTAGTGAAACCATCCCAGTTGACTAAGCAAAGAGTTGCAGTAAAGGGTGCTACTAGGGGCTCCCAAACCATTTATGCTCAGATAGCTAAGGTGCATGTGACATCTAAGTATGTCACTGGAACTATTCCAGCTGCTGTGATTGAAGATCCCGTATATCCATTTATCCTCGGATGTAAACATGTATATTTAGGGGAACCCTCATCACCTATAATAATGGCAATGCAGACCCATAATAAGGGAACCGTTTTGAGTGACCCTGACTTATCTATCAACCCACTATCGGGGGAAATTAGGGCTGCCCAAGCAGCATGTCCAACCTTACAATCTTGCTTTGGCAACCTGCCAAAATCTAGGAATCCACCCAGAGTTGGTGATTTCTATATACAAGACGAGTTGCTATTCCATAGGGCAAGAACTATGGGGAACTTCCATGAACAGCTGGTCATACCCAAAGAGTATCGTGCACCTATATTAGAAATGGGACATTCACTCTCGGACAGTGGGCATGTGGGGATAAAAGCTACAATCCGAAGGCTTGCTTTCTCCTATTTCTGGCCGGGGATGATCAGGGATATTAAACAATATGTCAGGTCATGTAAGGAGTGTCACCAATTCCCACCCAAACATAGGGAAACTCAACTTACTTTAAGAGACAGAGTATTTGTATTATTACCAAAGAGGGATAATAGATTAGAACTGGGTTGGCAGGGTCCTTTTCCTATACTAGAGAAGGTGTCCCAGACTAAGTATAAAATTTATTTTAGGGGTAAACCCACAGTTTTTCATATCCACTTGCTAAAGAAGCAGGTTGGAGTAGAAGAGTCACCGGTGCATCTGATGGCATTCTCGGTGGTAACTGAGGTAAAAGGTGGAGATGACTCGTTAGTGGAGTATCCCCTAAAACCTCAGGAGACCAGGAATGATGTCTTCCTCAACCCTGACGCGGAGACGTCTGAGTCAGAGAAGAGTAGACGAATTCCAGTGTCTCATGCACCAATGCGTACAGATAAGCCTGGTAAGACTAATATTGTCCAGGTCGATATGAATGTTAACACTAAGGACTCAGCTCCACAAAAGCATTATCCTGTTCGTACGCGAACCGAGAACCTGTATACTTCTAGAATAGATTATATTCCTAGAAAGAATAATTTAGGGGCGGATGGCTTTAGAAGACAGCATCCCCAGTGTAGATCTCTCTGGAACCAACACCAGGGGAGAAGGGCTCTTAGAAGAAGTCTTAAGAATGAAGAAACATGGTTGAGTAGACAGGGTTCTACTTAAGAGGGTGAGACTAGTCCAGATGACCCAAAAATGTTAGAGTGAGTGCTAACAAAACTAAAGGGGAATCCTGCTGGGAGAAAAGTTTGTTTTCTCAAACTTTTCTTTCAACGGGGAGCATCTGTGACGTAATAGACAGTCTCCCCCTTTATTTTTGCTTAAATTACAGTGCAGATCATATTTTTCATTATAAATATATCTAGGAAAACGATCTTTTCCCTATTTTCCTATGTTTGTAGATATTTATAAATATGCCTGTATTATTGGCGAGAATTTAATATATTTAATCTCCTGTAAACCTAGTGAATATTCTAGTGTTTTAAAAATATATATTATACAGTATATTATAGAACTATTAGTTATGCATGCCTTCTGCCCCAGCGCAAGTTTGGCTGAATAACATATTCAGTTTTAGCCTGCGACCCGGGTGGCAACACGATAATCTGCCTGGCCAGTTGTCGTCAGCCGGCAGATCGTCCATTTGGTCGACTAACTCGAAGCGGTAGGACACAGGCGCCGATACTAGTTGTAAAAAGACATATTGCAACAAAATAATCCAGGCTCTAGTTAGCCGATATTTGGGAATAGCAAATTGCTAGCCAAATTGATACCAAAAAGTAATATTTACACTGCTAGTGGCACTGTTCCCCCGTGGAGAGGTTTAATCACCACATTTTGGAAGGTACGTTGATTTAATTAATTAGTACGAATTTACATGTATATATTTACCGGCATTTGTAGTCTAGATTCAGGGTGAACTACGCGATAACTAATGTTAGAGAACAGGGATCGTAAACTACAGCCAGAATAAATATATAATTAATGGAGACGCTGATTATACTAAGACCAAAATAGAGGAATGAAGAATGAAGAGAACGGCGACACAAAATGGCGAAATCTAACAGGCGGGAACTGGACTATCGAAGAATGGTCAGACAATGAAGCTTGATGTTTAACTAGGGATTAATATAATATATACTAGAATAATATATCGCCAGTGAAGAATATAATTATAGAATGAGAGGGGTAGTTCGGATGAATAAACGGTGACAGGAAATACTGATAGTTAATTGTGAAATAATAATTCTTTCACATAGTCTACTGGAGACCACGCTTGTCAGAGGTCATCTCATGACAGCATGGGACAGGCCTTTCATTCACATCAGCATCCTTGCTTCAACGCAGTCCTTCACTGCCTACCCTCTACACCTATGTTAATACTTCAACCCCCTGTAGAATTTAATTTGTGTGTTTCGGGAGTGAATCAGAATTATAATTTACAATACTGCTTCATGTGCTGAGATAGAATCTGAGTGATTCATAATATATGTTCGTAATTCGTCAAGTGAATGTAATTTGTGTGCTTCATAATCTATGGTGTTCCTCCGTCGATTGAATGTACTCTGTATGATTCATAATCTGTGGTGTACTTCGAATGAAGGGAATCTGTCATTCATAATCTATGTTCATACCTCGTCATGTGAATGTAATCTGTGATTCATAATATATGGTGATACATTGTCGAGTAAATATAATCTGTGTGATTTATAATCAATGTTCGTGCTTCATAGTTAAATGTAATCTGTGGGATTCATACTCATTGTGTACACTTCATTGTGTTAAATGTAATGGGTGTGATTTGTAATATATGTGAATGCATCATAGTAAGAATGTTGTAGAGTGTGATCAGACTCAGAAATATACATTGATGTGTCCGTGTCTGTAGACTGGAATACATGGGCATCTGAGTCTGAGATTGATAATATGTGGCTAAGGAAAATAGTATTTGTCCACGTTAGCCATTTGTCATTGTGTTGTCATAGTGATGTGTCTGTGACAGAGGTGATAGTCTTGTGATGCTAGTCGTGTCTGAATATGAGACTGAGAGCGAGGTGTGCAATGAGAGTATCTTGGACGTAGGACAAGCATTCACCGGTTCTGTTTTTCTGATTAACTTCCAGCAGTTCTGCACCTTCTTTGGTGGTACCATGAGCCAGCAACTTGCAGCAACGCATACTTACCAGTCGTGAGCACCATGTCTATTGCCGGAGAGTGAATCCGCAACCTGAACTGGAACATCACCTGAGTTGACAAGCCGGACCCAAATCTTGAGCTGAGTGGCCAACCTCCTCGGCTGACACCTTTAGCCTGCCAACTTAGTCTAGGATTTGATTGCCTACACACTAGGGCAACAGACTTTTACATGCCACAGTATTTAATTAAATTAATAGTTATATGTGATACCAGAAACATACTTAGTCTGTTGCTGTTATACTCTAATTTAATATTAGGATACTGAGAGAGAGAAGGAATGCAAGTTGTAACTTTATATTTGTACTCTTCCTCCATGTTGTGAGAATGGATCAGTTAAAGGGGGCTCTTTAATTTTTGCAGGCATTCGTCGCCAGATTCATTAAGCCTACTGTCTAGAATTATTCCTAGTACGGTTGTTCGCTTTACCTATCTGTGCCTGAACACTGTCTGAAGACCTGGTCATTCCTGGGACAGTTCCGAATCGTACTTCCTAGTTCGAGCCATTTCGGCCTCTTCTTCGACAGTGATTAGTCTTTCGGAATCCTGAAAGTCTATTGGTTGCTATTTCTGATCCTTGTCTGTCAAAATAGTCAACATTACGCGACACTTGGGTAGAAACTCACTCCGGACTATTTTGGTTTTGATATGGTAGTTAATTCCCTTGTATGAGAGCCAGGAAGGTGTCAGGTCTTAGTCAGATATGACTGAGCTACCGTATAACAGTAGACGGTACTACCTGCTTTCTGTTAGCGCCGAACGTTGGGCGGCTTTTACCAAACCCGACACCCCACATTGTGCCAACGGCTTCGGGCGGAAGAGCACATCTGGGAGGGTAAAAGCCTTACACTGGTGCGAGGAAATGCAAGCTAAAGACAAAATGTCATGGCAGGGCAGACCAGGCTCTAAGCCTTGGTTAGCGGCTGGTCTAGGATCGAAGCTCCGACAGGCGGACAGTTAGAGCATTGCTTTTCTGACCCGGCAGCTTCTGCAGCTTGTCTTGTTCCAGACGTAGGGGTCTGGAGTGAACTAGGCAGGCCGAGAGAGGGATCATGCTGCATGGGCAACACATGATCTCTATATTTTAGCCCAGGCTTTGTGCTATGGAGAGGCAATAACTCCATCCCTGGTCTTAACTGGTCTCGGAATCAAAGCGAGAGGCAACTGTTACGGGTTATAAGTCCTTGTCAGTTGGCGTAGACATGGGACGCCACGCGTTGCCTCTGACGGTGGGAGACACCTACAAGTGTCACTGATCAGCAACCGCCCGCCTCAAGCTGGGCAGCCCCCGGCCAATTGGGTGCTGATCCGCCGCAGCCTGCCTGCTTCAATGGGTGCTTGGGGCTAGGACAAAATCTGAATCGCAGGCTGTCAAACCAATGCACCAAGTACAAATAAAAATAGAAACCTCAAGCTACGGCTTGCAACCTGGAACGTGAGAACCATGTGTCCAGGATTTCCCACTGACTTGACCAATATTGACGATGTGAGAAAAACGGCTGTGATTGATGCCGAACTCAATCGTCTTAACATTGATATTGCTGGCCTGCAGGAGACTCGCCTCGCTGAGGAAGGGTCACTCAGGGAAAAAAATTACACCTTTTTTGGAAGGGTAGACGGCAGGCAGAAAAAAGGCAACAAGGTGTGGGCTTTGCAGTGAAGAATTCGCTACTGGGAATGATTGAAATTCCAGCAGGAGGAAATGAAAGACTATTATCCCTGCGCTTGGCAACCTCTTGTGGTTTTGCCACCATTATTACTGCATATGCACCAACACTCGATTCCTCTGATGATGTGAAGGATTCGTTCTATGAGGAGTTAGACTCCGTGATCAAGGCAGTTCCAAAATCTGACTATATTTATATGCTTGGTGATTTCAATGCTCGTGTGGGCAAGAACTCGAGTTCATGGCCAGTGTGTCTTGGAAAATACAACATTGGTCGCATGAATGAAAATAGGCAAATGCTGCTGGAGCATTGCACCAGTAATGACCTATGTATTACAAACTCTTTTTTAAAACAAAAGAGATGCATAAGGTCACATGGAAACATCCAAGATCCGGCCATTGGCACCAGCTGGACTTCATCATCACACGGAGACAACATCTGAACCACATATCATTGACTCGAAGTTACCACAGTGCTTACTGTGATACGGATCATTCTTTGGTTGTTGCAATGGTTAGACTGAGACCAACGAGAATCTACACAGCTAAACACAAATCTAGCCCCAGGATTAATATTATTAACACTCACGATCCTGAAAAGTGCTTTCAGTTTCAACAGTAACTTGATACTTTCACTGATACACCAGAAAATTGTACAGTAAATGAAAAGTGGGGTCAACTTAAGGAAACTCTTTATAAAACTGCCGTAGAGGTTTACGGCACTGTGGATCATGAGAGGCAGGACTGGTTTGCATAAAACAGCGAGACTCTGCAGCCCTTGATTGATAAGAAGAAGACAGCTCTCTTAAGAAACAAGGAAAGACCAACGCGAACACTCGGAGTGAGCTAAGGAAAGCTAGGAAGGATGTATAAAAGGCTGCCAGGCAGTGTGCAAATGATTATTGGATCAAGTTATGTTTGTCCATTCAAATTGCAAGTGATAAGGGAAACATAAGAAGCATGTATGAAGGAATAAAGAAAGCCTGCGGTCCAGTGATCAAAAGAAGTGCACCATTGAAAACTTTGACTGGAGAAATCATCACTGATAAGAAACAGCAGATGGACAGATGGGTAGAGCACTATTTGGAGCTTTACTCAAGTGAGACCAAACTAGCGGATGATGCCCTCAACGCCATAGAGGCTCTACCAACTCTTGACCACCTGGACACACTTCCCACCATAACAGAAGTTAAGTGTGCTATAAATGAACTTGCATCTGGCAAGGATCCAGGTAAGGATGGGATTCCAATAGAGGTTATCAGGAGTGGGCAAGACACACTCACTCTACAGATCCACCAGCTAATAGAGCTATGCTGGCGAGAAGGACAAGTCCCACAGGATTTCAAAGATTCAAGCATCATAACGCTGTACAAGAACAAGTGCGATCGGAGCGACTGCAACAACTATAGGGGTATCTTACTTCTGTGTATTGTTTGAAAAGTATTTGCCAGAATTGTTCTGCGCAGACTTCAAGTCCTAGGAGATCAAGTCTACCCAGAATCACGGTGTGGCGTTCGACAGAACCGGTCTACCATTGATATGATATTCTCATTGCGACATATGCAAGAAAAATGCCGTGAACAGAATCAACCAATGTTTATTGCCTTCATCGACCTCACAAAGACATTTGATTTGGTCAGTCGTGAGGGTCTGTTCAAGGCACTAAGGAAGATTGGCTGCCCACCAACTCTTCTGTCCATTGTGGAATCGTGCCACACAGGCATGAAGGGTATAATCAAGTTTTATGGTGCAACTTCTGAAGAGTTTGAAATCAAGAGTGGAGTTAAGCAAGGTTGTGTACTAGCTCCCACCCTCTTTGGAATATACTTTTCACTTCTACTGAATTATGCCTTTCGTGATCAGGACGGTGGTATATACATTCACTCACGCTCAGATGGCGGCCTCTACAATGCTCAGAGATTGAAGGCCAAGACCAAAATTAGGAGGGTACTTATCAGAGAGTTGCTTTTTGTAGATGATGCTGCAGTTACGACCCACTCTGAGGAAGAATTGCAATGTCTACTATCTGCATTCTCCAATGCTTGTTCTGAATTTGGTTTAACAATTAGCAAAAAAGAAGACACAGATTATGTCACAAGGTGCACATGGGGTAAGATCAATCTTTATTGACGACGCCGAACTAGAGATGGTAGACCATTTTACATATCTAGGATCAGTGGTTAATAGCAAATTATCCCTAGATCAGGAAATCAACATCCGGATTGGTAAAGCAGCAACAACAATGAACAGGCTAAGAAAAAGAGTCTGGGAGAACAGGAAGCTTACTGCTAAAACAAAAGTCCTTGTCTATCAAGCCTGTGTCCTTAGTACTCTTCTTTAGCGCAGTGAAACCTGGACAACTTACTCACACAAAGAGAAACGTTTAAACAGCTTTCATATGCGGTGTCTGAGAAGAATTCTTGGTATTAAGTGGCAAAACAAAATCACAAATACTGAAGTATTGGAAAGATCAGGTTGTGTGACGGTTTATTCCATGCTCAGTCTTCGTAGACTTAGATGGATAGGACATCTTAGGAGGATGGATGATGGTAGAATACCAAAGGACATCTTTTTTGGTGAATTACAATTGGGTAAGAGATCTCAGGGTCGGCCTCTACTACGATACAAAGATGTGTGTAAGCGGGATATGATTGATACAGGCATTGATAATGCACACTGGGAGCAAGTCGCCGCTGAACGTGTTGCATGGAGGGCAAACATCAGAAAAGGAATAAAGTCAAAGGAGAAAATTATTGCAGATAAGTCACACACGGAGCGTGTGAGACGTAAGATGGTGCATGATGGTGGAAATGATCTCATGTTCACATGCACCCACTGTGAACGGACATTTACAGCGCAAATTGGCCTTATCAGTCACATTCGCTACCGCCATAGGTAAAAGTTATTATGCCTTTTTAAAGCACAAACTATCGTCTGTTAAGACGGCAAGGTGCCAATGATGAATGAATATTTGCAGTAAACAGTAGCCTTAAGAATCAAGAACCTTGTAGGCACATTTCAGTGTATCAAGAAGAGCATCAGACAAGGTTGTGCATTGTCTCCTGATTTGTACAGTGAATATATATAATGAGATCTACAGAAAGTATGTGAGGGATCCTGGTTGGTGGACATAATAGAAATAACTTACGTTATGTTGATGACGCCATCTTAATAGCAACAAGTCAGAAGGATCTACAGAAAACGTTAGATACAGTGGTTGTAGAAAGTGAAAAAAATGGGCCTTAGTTTGAATAATTGAAACACATAAGTCATGGTCATATCAAAGAAACAGATTGTGCCTAAATGTGCAACTAAAGTACACGACGTTATTTTGGGGCAAGTGCAGAAATTCACACACACACACACACGCACACACACACACACACACACACACACACACACACACACACACACACACACACACACACACACACACACCAATGGACATGGATAACATGAGATGGAAGATGCATCGCTGAGATAAAGAACACAATAGGAGAAGCAAAAACTGCATTATATTAAATGAAGAACGTTTTGTGCAATAAATCACTGTCTTTGAAAGTTACAAAAAGAGTTCTTGCATGTTACATAGAACCAGTTTTAACATACGGTTGCGAATCCTGGACATTTAGTAAACAGGCGAAAAATCCCTTGAAGCCTTGGAGATGTGGTTTTATAGAAGAATGGTGAACAATAATTGAACACCAAAATGAGAAATCTTGACGTTTTAATTGAAGCTGAGTCGCAAAGATAACTTATCACAAACATCAGAAATAGTCAGTCATCGTTTTTTGGCCACGTTATGAGAAGACAAAAGCTGAATTATGTTGTGACAACCGGAAAGAGTTGCGAAAAGAGAGATAGAGGAAGACAGCGTGAGAAGATTCTTGACAGTCTTGTGTCATGGCATTGAAGGGAGTCAATACACGAATTGATCCTTGACGTCGGAGATGGTAATTTGTGGAGTGCATGATCGCCCACACCAGCCGGCGAGACACTGGATGACAATGATGATGTAGATAATACCTCTGTCCGGGAGGGGGGACTTATTTTTGAAAGGTACATTAGTGATTGCCTTTATAATGATCCAAGTAGTTTATTATGAAATGAGAAGGCAGATAGACTCACTAAGGAGAGACGAAATAAGATTACAAATATATGAAGATATAACAATATGTGTATAATGTTTCCTTAACTTGCCAAGTCTACAAATACAACGCAACCAGCATACATTGTGGAAAAAAAAGAAAATAATAACACCATTACACCCTATGGACATCAGTCACCTTCAAATTAATAAGATTGTGAAGGTAAAACCTTGGGCAACTGCTATTTGTGTCTGACTCAGTCAGATGATTATTAATCTGAACAAAGATAGAGCCTAATATAACGTCTCTTTGAGGTTGAACGGAGTAGGGGTAATGGTGGAATCGCAAATGTAAAAGAAAACACACAAAGCACCTTCTAAATACACACTTTTTTTTTTTTAAACCAAATAAAACCACATTGAAAGGAAGGCATGTAATTAAAATTGTGGAAAAGGGACGTAACAAAATAAGTTATTTCAGGGAAACATTACTAAAAGTCGTATAATTTTTATGTATCTTTTAAATAGTTGTAGAATTCATCTAATATTATAAAACATTATAAAATTAAGCGGAAAATAAATACCTAATAAAGAATAGAATACAATTTGTAAGTTATCATCAACATTTATGTAACGATAATGGCTATATTTTATACGTATGATAATTTTATGACATAACTTAATTTTAATTGCACATTACCTTAACAATTTATCTTTACATTGACAGCCAGTCCACATATATCGTTCAAAACGAATTTTTGACAGGCCTGTAAAGGCCAACAATAGTTTGGATTGTTTTACCGCATTTTTGCTAAGACCATTCATTCATTCATTCAGTAGCATGTCCTTTGCAGAACCTCGCTCCCATAACAACTTTCCGGAAAACCTCTTGATCATAAGCAAGATGTCTCACATCCAATACACCCAACTGGAGATCATCCGCCACATCCTGCACCCATCTTCTCTTTGGCCTACTCTTCCTCTCTTCCCAGGCTTACACCCTTCCATTATTGTTCTCTCCAAACTTTCGTGACGTTTCAAGTGACCAAAATATTTCAATTTTCTTTGTTTTATCGTCTTTAATAGCCAACCTTCTTCAATATTCAACTCTTGAAGTATGGATGCATTTGTTCTTTTCTTTACCCAAGATATTATTAGAACTCGTCTATAACATTTATATTCAAAGGCGTTTATGCGCTGTTCAGTTTGTTTAGTAAGTGTCCATGTCTCACAGGCGTATGTTGCAATGGGAAAGATGCATGCTCTTAAAAATCTAGTTTTTGTAGTTCTGTCTGTCCCACTCCATAATTTATTCAGTTGTTTAAGTCTTTGAAGAGCAATTGATAGTCGTCGTTTAATTTCTTTCATTGTGTCACCGTTGTTGGTAGTCAATGAACCAAGATATTCAAAATTTTCCACCACCTCCAATTTCCCCCCATTAATGTATATTTCTTTCTCCATAGTAGTTTTATCTGTATGCATTATCTTTGTTTTTGCTATGTTAAGATATAAGTTGTGATTTTCACTATTCAATTGGGTTGAAGCTATTAGGTTTTCTATACCATTCTGTGTTGTGGATAGTAATACTGTATCATCAGCATATTGAATCTCCGGTATGACTTGACCGCCAATATTTAGGGCATCATATAGCTCCCTGTTTATTTCATCTCTTACATTTCTCATTATATTTTCGGCGTACAGGTTAAACAAATAGGGTGACAGCACGCAGCCCTGACGGACTTCTTGCTTGACGTCAAACCAATCTGATGTCTCGCCATCTGTTCTAACTGCTGCTTGTTAGTCTAGATAGAGCATTTTTATGAGTTGTACTACATGTGATGGAAAACCCATATTCCTCATGATTTCCCAAAGTTTCTGATGTTGTACACAGTCAAATGCCTTTGAATAATCCACAAAACATGAGAATAGGTTTACATTAAATTCTCTGCACTTCTCTATTATGAAACGCATATTGAGAATGTGATCTCTTGTTCCTCTTCCTTGTCTAAATCCAGCTTGAACCACGTTAATCTCTTCTTCCATTTTCTTACGAAGTCTTCCCATTATGACTTTCAGTAGAATTTTACTTGCATGACTGATCAGGGCAACAGTTCTATAGTTGGTGCATAATTTCAGGTTCCCCTTTTTTGGTATTGGAATGAAGATAGTTCTCTTCCAATCTTTTGGCCACATACCATATTTCCAAATCTTTGTACATAATGCATGATATATGGGTATGCTTTCTTCTCCTCCCGCTTTAATTAGTTCAGCTGGTATCTCATCACATCCAGGTGATTTACCATTCTTCAGGTTCTTTATAGCCCAAGCAATTTCATCTAATGAGGGTTCAGGTTCTGTCTCTGCTGTCATTGGCTCATGTATCTCATTCATATCCTCACTGTCACTCACGTCATACATTCCACTGCAGTACTCCTGCCATCTTTCTAGAATTTGTCTAGATTCTGTTAAGATATTTCCCATCTTGTCACAGATAACATTCAATTGAGGTTGAACATTTCTTGTCAATAACTTCATTTCTTTGAACATTTCATAATCTCTTCCAGTCTTATGATATTGCTCTATTCTGGTACAGCAATCTTGTATATATTGATTTTTGTCCTTTCTTGTGTTATTTCTTATTTCTCGAGTTAAAGATGTATACTTCATCCTGCTGTTATCGGATTCACCTCCTTTCTGTTTCAGCTCCCTTCGTTGTTTTATTAATTCTAACGTGTCTGATATAATCCAAGGCTTAAGTTGCTTTTTCTTGGTCGGAATTAAATCTTTGGCTGCAGTTATCAAGATATCTCTAGCTTGTACTGCCAGTTCATCAGGTGTCATTTCCTCTTGTACAGACATCAAGACCCCAAAACGATTCCTAACTTCTACAGTGTATGCATCCGGTATTTTTGTGAGATCAAAACGAAGTGGCCTTGGTCCTCAGGTAAGCTTTTTGAGTTTTAATTTCAGATCTGCTTTTAATAACTGATGATCTGTATCACAGTCTGCACTTCGTAGGGTGTTTGCAGATGTTATGCTTGATCTCCATCTTCTTTGTATTAAAATATAATCTATCTGATTTTTGGTAATACTGTCTGGAGACTTCCATGTGAAGAGTCTTCTTGGATGTTGTTTAAAAAGCGTGTTGGATATCGTTAACTCATTTTCTGTGCAAAATTCAATTAATTTGTCACCTGCATCATTTCTATTTCCTAATCCAAATTTTCATAAAACGTGTCTCTCATTTTCAGCTCTTCCTGCACCTACTTTTGCATTAAAATCTCCTATTATTATTGCTATATCATTATGACCAATCTTATTTAATGTGTCTTGTAGTGTGTTGTAAAAATCTTCAATTTCGTCCTCCTCTGCTGTTGAAGTAGGTGCATATATCTGTATGAGAGTTGTGTTTTTGGGACGGCCTTTAAGTCTAATAGTGAGGATTATATCACTGACTGGATTATATCCCATTAAAGATTTTGCAGTTGTCTTATCTAAACCAAATGCCACTCCACTCTGGCCTCCGGCGTCTCTACCAGAATAAATGAAAATACTTCCATTTTCAGTTGTAAAATGTCCCTTGCCGCTCCAGCGATGTTCACTAATTCCTAAAATTTGAATGTTTAACCTCTCAATCTCATCACACACTACTTTAAGCTTTCCCTCATACAGACTTCTCACATTCCACGTTGCTATTGTTACTCTGTTTCTTAGTCTGACACAGGGAATTTCCTTGATAACATAGTCAGGATTAACTCCGTCATCACGATTACTAGTACTGGTCCCTGGTCACACTCTTCCCCAATGTTATCTGATCTGCCTGGCCTGGGGGTCTCGCCACCAGATTTCTTTCTTCTTATGTTTTCTTTCATGGTTGTTATAGTTTCTTGGCAAGTTTTGCAGAAGGTAGTTTGCCATTGCTTTCCTTCTGGACAGTGACTGTACTAGTCGGTGGCAATAGCCATTGTCTCTACTGATGAGATCATCTGCCTATCGCCGCAGAGTGCAAGACCATAACCAACAACAATCTGTCGGCTGCTCTCACACTCCATCCACCACCTGCTTCCATGGCTTCACGTAACCCTGATCGGGGGCTAAACGGGTACTCCACCTTGCCCAAGGGTGTCCCGTAGACTAACGGAGGAAAGGAGGCGTCTTACATCTCCTTTGATAGGGGATACCCTTACCCCGCTAACCAGTTGGCTAAGATCACAGTGTAGATAGGCACATTGTGGGAACTTACCATATGCAAGTGCCATACCGGTGGGCGGCCATGGTTGCTCTCTTCCCATCAAGCTTGCCATCTATCATGTGCCATGCCGATAAGCGAGTGCGATCATAATTCGCCATCTCACTCGATTACCAGAGTCGTGGATCAGCTCAGTGTTCTTGTCTCGGCCATACCACGTGGCAAAGTCATCCAGGTATTTACTTCTCTGCCTTGCTCTTGTTGCCCTCGATCTTACTCGATCTTACTAGTTGTCATCAACTTCTCGAATTTATTTATTCCCATAACGTGACCAAACATGTTAACTGTCTACGTCTAATTTCTATAATCAGTGTACAATTTTCATTTGTTTCTTGTAGGACTTCTCCATTGGTTTTTCTGTCCGTCCAAGGTATTCTTTGCATTTTTCTAACAACTAACAACCCCCCCCCCCCCCCAAGAAAAAAAAAAGAAAGAAAAAAAAACATTTCCACCTCCATTAGATGTTTCTCAGCTTGTCCATTAATTGTCCATGTTTCACATGCATACAACAATATGGGTTCCATATAGCACTTCAATATCTTCTTCTCACTGTTATTGACATCATTTTGTTGGTATGTGTGTTTTCTATTTTGCAGAAGGCCACCTTGGCATGGCAATTCTTGATCTAATCTCTGTAAGGCATCTTCCATCAGATATTTCCACTGTTCCGAGATAGTTATACCGATTCACCTTTTTAAGAATATTTCTATTCATTATATGTTACAATGTGGTATTTCTTTTTTCTTGGAGACGACCATGATCTCTGTTTTCTTACAGTTCAATTCCAAACCTAGTATCTCACTGTGTACAATAACCACATCCACCAAATGTTGTAGATCCTGCATATCTTATATTATTGATGTTGTGTGGGAACTAAGAAGCCTTTAAAAATGTAGTATCTGTTCATGTACCACGACAGTGATTAAGGGAAGACTTATCTGTCAACGCCCACTAGCTTACTACTATAATTATTATTACTATTATCATTAGTATTATATAAAAAAATCGCAACGTTAAAGGACCAGTTTGTGAGGGTGACATCCCGATCCTTCTGGAGTTTGAAAGAGAAGCTAGAAGATTTAGATAAAGATATCATGGATTCAAGAAATGAAGGCAATCTTGGAGTGTATTAGATGATGCACCAAATTCATGTTGTGCATTGAGTGATACTGAACACATCTAACATGTTTTATCATTTTAAAAAAATGTAGTATTTGTTTAAAAAAAAAAAACAACAACAAAATATTATTACTCTGCTTTTACCACTGCTGATACAAGCTTGGGGGGTTATGAAGAGCTTATGGGTAACGCCCTCTTACCCGAGCAGTCACCACGTGACCTACAGGCTACAGTATTTATTTCACCTCTGACAGAAGAACCTCAGAGCCTTACCATGGGTTGGAACCCAAACTTTAAGATGTATTCACGGCTATCTGATCTCTTGACTAACGACCCCTGATTGTTATTGTTAGTGTTGTCACAATTATGTGACTGCGACTGTTGTGCCATTATTGCTATTATTATTTGTTGATGTTGGTTTCATGATTGCTGCCAGTGTTTTTGGTGCTACTAATGTGTTGTTTTCGTTGTCTGTAAAGTGTACGCTACACTAATGGGTAATACACAGATAGCTAACTAGCAAACGTCATTACATCATAGGTCAAGATCCAACAAAGAAGTAATTTACATATTATTGATCGTAAATTTTACGACAATACACAAACAGTGCTATCTAAACTTTACGACAATATACTACACTTTACGACGTTATACACACTGTGTAATCTACAATTTGCGACACTATATAATTAGCGTAATCTACACTTTATTTAGACACGTAAATAAGTCTAAGTCTAGGATATATTCACTGGTAGCGCTATGAAGAAACATCATCATTCCTCTTGGCTTTTGTCATTCTTTAAATGCTGATAAATACTAGCATTTTGGACATTGGCTCCTTGCCGTCTTGACAGACGATAGTTTGTGCTTCAAAAAGGCATAACTTTTACCCATGGCGGTAGCGAATGTGACTGATAAGGCAAATTCACGCTGTAAATGTTCGTTCACAGTGGGTGCATGTGAACACGTGGTCATTTCCACCATCATGCACCATCTTACAGACTTATAACCCGTAACAGTTGCCTCTCGCTTTGATTCCGAGACCGGTCAAGATCAGGGATGGAGTTATTGCCTCTCCATATCACAAAGCCTGGGCTAAAATATAGAGATCATGTGTTTCCCATGCAGCATGATCCCTCTCTCGGCCTACCTAGTTCACTCCAGAGGAAAGGTAACACCTATACATCTGGAACAAGACAATCTGCAGAAGCTGCCGGATCAGCAAAGCAATGCTCTAACTGTCCGCCTGTCGGAGCTTCGATCTTAGACCAGCTGTCAACCAAGGCATAGGGCCTGGTCTGCCCTGCCATGACATTTTGTCTTTAGGTTGCATTTGCTTTTCCGCCCGAAGCCGTTGGCACAATGTGTGACTCAGTTTGGTAAGCGCCGCCCAACGTTAGCTAACAGCAAGCAGGTAGTATGATCTACTGTTATACGGTAGCTCAGTCATATCTGACTAAGGCCTGACACCAATGCTAATTTAAAAATTGCTAAATACTAGCAATTGAGCTCTTATCAGCTTAAAAATAAATGGCTCGATAAACAGATGAAGAGGGGTGGCTGGAGTTTTAATTTTCATATAATGATGCATAGTGAGAAAGGATGTGAGAAAAATTGGGTAGAAATTTACACCGAACTCTTTTGATTTTGAGATGGTAATTAATTCCCGCCCGCTTCGTGGCTTAGAGGTTATGACTTTTCTCCGTAATCTCGTATACTCTCGTCGGTAACGTGATGACGGTTCAAATCAGCAGTGGTTCGAATCGCATCGGTCACTTACGGGGTATGTGAGCCGGCCGCTCAGAAAGCAATGGCAAACTACTGAGCGTAATCTTGCCAAGAGATCAACACACAGCTGAAAGATGCTGGTGTTGACAGCTAAGTCCTGTAATCCTTTATTCCCGTGCATGAGAGCCAGGTAAGATTGTCCCGTGTCCAGTCTATGGTAATGGGTATTCACAAAGGGTCATGATACAAAACATACTTCGAGTGAGAATGTTGGTGATATCAATTTCTGTTCATATTATTTGTACATTACATAAAAATGCTTTGTAATTTGATTTCGAATGCATTTGCACACACACCAACACAAACACACACACACACACACACACACACACACACACACACGCACGCACGCACGCACACACACACACACACACACACACACACACACACACACGCATACACACCAATTCGACAAATCAACGCTCTGTTAAAACAGACCTTCACAAAAACTATACACACTGTCAAAATACTAACAAGACAAATGCAATGGTTTTAACATTATATAAAAAGTAAAAAAAAAAAAAAAAGAGACAACCAAGAAGTCCTGCCCGTGTAGTAGACAGAATCACACGAAAAGAAAACCGTAGGCCGGTGCTATTTGCCCCTGATTCAGTCACAGGATTATTAATCTGAGCCAGGGATGGACCCTACTATAACTTTTCTTTGAGGTTGAATGGGGTAGGGTTAATGGTAGAATCTGTATTTCTCTCTCTCTCTCTCTCTCTCTCTCTCTCTCTCTCTCTCTCTCTCTCTCTCTCTCTCCTCTCTCTCTTCTCTCTCTCTCTCTCTCTCTCTCTCTCTCTCTCTCTATATATATATATATATATATATATATATATATATATATATATATATATATATATGCAGGTAATTCTTGCAGCGGAAGTTGAAGACGCGCTACATCGTAATAAGAAAGGAAAGGCACCCGGTCCAGACAACATTACATTGGATCAAATTTTAGCTTTAAGTGATTGTTTAAATCGAAATATTGACAACATTTCTAAATGACACCCACACTTTAAAATCCACCATTATAGCTCTGCCACAGAAACCAGGCGCCTTAGAATGCAAAGAGCATCGCACAATAATTCTTATGAGTCACATGACAAACCTGTTACTCAGAATAACTATGAAAAGTATAAGAAACAAGATTAAACCAGAAATGAGTGGTGAACAGTGTGGATTTGTGGAGGGAAAGGCCACAAACAACGCTGTATATATTCTTAAGACACTATTAGAAAGAGCTATAGAAGTAGCAAAAGATATGTACTTATGTTTCATAGACTACAAGAAAGCATTTGCCAATATGAAGCATAAAGAAATAATACAATTACTATAGCTACTGAACATTAACACAATGATCTGAGAATAATACAGATTATAAAGAAGATAAAGAAAAACATATATTGGCAGCAAACTGCATCCATAAGAATCAACAACCTTGTAGAAACATTTCAGTGTATGAAGAAGGGCGTCAGGCATGTTTGTGTATTGTCTCCTGATTTATTCTCATTCTGCAATGAATATATATTGAGATATACAGAAAATATGTCAGGAATCCTGGTTGGTGGACATAATGTAAACAACTTAATGTTATGATGATGACACCGTCTAGGTAGCAACAAGTCAGAAGGATCTACAAGGTACGATAGATACAGTGGTTGTAGAAAGTGAAAACATGGGCTTTAGTTTGAATAATAGAAAGACAGAAATCATGGTGATATCAAGGAAATAGATTGTGCCTAAATGTGCAATTAAAGTACATGATGGTACTTTGGGACAAGTGCAGAAATTCAAATATCTAGGTACATGGAAAACATCAGATGGAAGATGCGTCACTGAGGTAAAGAACAGCATAGGACAGGCAAAAACTGCATTCCATCAAATGAAGAACGTTTTGTGCAATAAGTCGCTGTCCCTGAGAGTTAGAAAAATAGTTCTTGCATGTTACACAGAACTAGTTTTAACATACGGCTGTCTCCCCCGATGTGTCTCCACCTTGCCGTGGTGGGGGAGCTTGCGTGTTCCATTGACCCCATCTGCTTGCCGATGGATGAAAACTACATATCGGACAGCTTATGGGATAGGGGCCAAACTAAGAGAGACACAACCTGCTGCTCTGCAGGTAGACTGAGGATAACAGTCAAAAGATTAAATCAGGTACACGAAGGCAGAAGACCTTGGTCCAGACAATACTCTAAGGCTCTCTGTCGAGGGCTGTAGCTGAACGCCTCTAAGCCACAAACCCGCGGATCTGAGAGCCGGGCCGATACACACCTACCGAAAAATAGAGGTGAGATACTGAGCACGCTACATGCCCAGTTATGAATCTTGTCTGAAAGCTCTCAGCTGGGGGATATGAGCGATTCCCGGATGAGAGGGCCTGGCCGTTTCTCGCTCACTGCTACACGGAGGTAAGGTGCTGAGCCGGCAGCACATGTAGCCTACCTCGTGAGCGAGAATAAAAATGCAGAAAGTGTCCCAGTCGAATGAAATGGCTACGAAAACTGTCTGTATCTAACACATAGAGTGTAGACAAAAGTGAAAAAAACGTCTCAATAACACGAAATGGAACGCACGGCTAGCAAATCCATTGCGTGGTCCGAAGTCAAAAGCAAAAGCTTACCGAGTGGATGTCGCCCGCAGTCTGACCGTTCCTGGTGTGTGCTTGAGCGACCAGTGGCAAGCGAGATACCCAACACATGGAAGTGAGGAACTAAAGCAGCCATGAGCAGGACGTCGCAACTCCTTGGGTGAGCCCAGTCTCAGAGCAATATCTGCCGGCTCTGCAATCATGGAAGCCTCCTTGGATAGCCTTGGATAGGCCCATGGTCTGCTCCTGCCTTCCCTTGAGGGTTAACCGTGATGTCGATGATCGTTCTATTTTGTTAACCAGCTGAGATGTGGGCGACATCACAACAATAAGTCTAACGTGCCTCGAAATCCGAGGAAGCTAACCTCATTAAAAAATGCCTGCTGAAGTCGGAAGTGCCGTCCTACGGGTGGCAAACTAAAAATTGGCACTACGCATTTACGTCCGAGTGTAATGTCTCGTCCGAATGTCTCTCGTGCTAGGAACAGCTTTGACTACCTAGTTTCCGAATGCCACTCTTGTTCGGAACAGCTCTGAGTAGGTAGTTTTCCGAATGTCTGTCGTGCCTGGAACAGCTCTGACGGGCGCAACGACAAGCACATGTCCGAAAACTCGCTAAGTGGATACCGTCTGCAGACCTGTCTGGTTTGTGCGGGAACGGCCCGGGGCGAACGAAATGCCCAATATATTGAAGTGAGGAATTAAAGCAGCCATGAGCAGGACGTGACGATTCCCTCAGTGAGCCCAGCACCAGAGCGTTATGTGTCGGATCTGCAATTATGGAAAGCCACCCAGGATGGCGGAAAATGCTATGGACTGTCCCTGCCTTCATTTGAGGGAGGACCGTGCAGTCTTCGACTGTTCCAACTTGACCAGCTGGGAGGTGGACAGTACCACAAAAGTGAGTCTCCCAGGAATGCTAACCTGGTCAAAAATGCACGCTAAAAGTCGGATGTATTGGCCTAAGGGTTTCGACCCAAGGGTGCCTAACCAGACACACCGCAATCACATCTGAAAAAAACACTCCGGATGAACGCAAAGAAGAAGAAGATATACGGCTGTGAATCCTTGACAATTAGTAAATAGGCGAAAAACATCACTGGAAGCCTTGGGGATGTGGTTTTGTAGAAGAATGCTGAAAATTAAGTGTACAGCCAAAATGAGCAATCAAGATGTTTTAAGGGAAGCTGAGTCGCAAAGACAACTTATCACAAACATCAGAAAGAGGCAGTCATCGTTTTTGGCCATGCTATGAGAAGACAAACTGGAATAATGTTGTGACTACCGGAAAGATTTGCGGAAAGTTAGATAAAGGAAGACAACGTGAGAAGATTCTTGACAGTCTTGCACACGAATTGATCCATGACGTCGGAGATCGTAATTTGTGGAGAGACATGATCGCGCATGCCAGCCAGCTAGGCACTGGTTGATGATGATGATGATGATGATGATGATGATGATGATGATGATGCTGAGTACCCCCTGTCAGGGAGAAGGAATTTTGTTGTTGAAAGGTAGATTTGTGTGTGCCTTATAATGATCCAAGTAGTTTATTAGAGAATGAGAAGGCAGATAGACTCACTGAGGAGAGACGAAGTAAGGTTACATATATTATAGAAGATATAACAGAATGTGTATACTGTTTTCTTAACATGCCAACTCTGCAAATACAATGCAACAAGCATACATTGTGGAAAAAGACAATAATAACATCTTGACCTCTTATGGACAACAATCATCTTCAAATTAAAAAGCTTGTGAGGGTAAAACCGCGCGTTGCTGCTATTCGAGGCTGACTTAGTCACATGATTACTAATCTGAGTCAGGGATGGATCCTAATATAACTTCTCCTTGAGGTTGATCGGGGTAGGGGTCATGGTAGAATCGTAAATGTAAAAGAAAACACGCAAAGCATCTTGTAAATGCACACTATCTTGTACGAAATAAAACCACATAAAAAGAAAGACATTAAGTGAAATATTTGAAAGGGATATAACAACATAGCTGATATGCCAAGGTACATTACTCTCGCTAACATAATTATGTAATTTATTTTAAATAATAATAAAATGTTTCTCTATCTTTATAAAATTTTTAAAAGTATTATTGAGTTTTATATGTTCTATAACAAATCTAATAATAATTTTAGTTATCTTCAAGGTTTGTGTAAAAGTTATTGCTTTATATTAAATAGATGGGAACTTTATTTCCCAATTTTCTATTTGTCTTCAATATTACATGTATTGATTTACCATTACACCATCATGAGAATATCTAGACAGGAAATCAATAGACCACCATGAGTGGGAATAGAAAAAGATACCAAACACTCCATAAAGGAAGAACATACAAATATATTTACTACCAAATTAAACTTGTACAAACTAGACAGCTGGACACATAACATCTACCCAAATAAAAGAAAACAAATAAAATAAATAAATAAATATGCCACCTAATAGATCTGATAAATAATTATCACAAATGAGTTAAATATATAAACAAATAAATATTCAACCCAGGCAGATAAATAAAGGAATAAAGTCGCGGATAAAATAGAAAACCACAGACAATAGATGCTCATAAACAAAAACAAAGACGATGAGAATCAGGAAAGCAGCGAAAATCTAGGCAGGAAATCAGCAGACCACCATGAATGTCTGCACCCGATGAATGTCAGTTTGTACCTTTATTGTCCATGTTTTATGTACCTAAATTCCTTTTTTTTTCGGACAACCACTTTTTTCCATTATGGTGGATGTCCTGGTTGCCCTGAGAGGGACGGTTGGCTGCGGGGTGACCTGGACAGGGTTGTGTGGTTTGGCCCCCACCCGGAGGAGTAGGAAGGAGGGAGACGAGACGAGCAATCCCTCTTGGCAAGGACACCATCAAGGACGGGGACAGAGAGACCAGGACAATGACCAGCACCGGTATGCTGGGTCTACACGTGGGATGATCAACGGGAACAGGTTGACAACAGCAGGGTCAACCGAACCAGGGACAGGATTTACAAAACACCCCCATTAAAAAAAAAAAAAAAAAAAAAAAAAATTACGGACTTGCCGGACAACTAGACCCCCAACCCAACGTCACAGACAGTGTCTGCGCACAACATAAGTCAGATTTTACTGGCACATAAATATAGTAATAATTGTCTGCACAACATAAGTCGGATTTTACTGGCACATAAATAAAGTAATAATCTACGCACCATGAACCACTGCTATTATAACCGATGCCGCACGGGCTGGTTGAAACAAGGTGGAAAGTTTCGTTTTATTTTACAAATTGGACAGACGGACGGACACCATCATTTATATCTCTTGAAACATTATATAAGAAAATTTTTGTCAGGCCTACATAAGGCCCAAAACCTCAGTATATTGGTTCATGGGGAGCCAGTGGTAAAATACTTAGCAAAGTTTATCAACAGATCATACGGTTAACTGCGTTATGTTCAGCATCAAAAACCACACTACAAGAGCTGGACAAGGTGCAAAATCAAGCTCTTAGAGTCATCACAGGAGTGATGAGATCAACCCCTATAGTAGCAATGGAGAAAATGGGGAGGACACAAGCACCGAGAGAACGCAGAGATACAAAAACACTAATACAAGCAGACAAGTTCCTCAGCTTGCCACCCTATGAAGAACCGATTTGAAAACTTAGCTATGGGGCGGTTGAAAAGAAGTAGTTTTATCCACCAGGCCAAACGACGCTGCAGAGAAACCACCGATCTGCCCACAGTTGGTATCCCATTGACAACTATTCCAGAGCGAACTCCATGGAAAGATGAACATAGACTATCGCTACAAATCCAGACAAAAGTGAGAGGAATATTTGAGAATGAAAACAGAACAGTGTACAGCGCAGAACAGCCACTCTCAGCTTCCTTGATGACGAATACCCACAGGATCTCTGGATCCGAGTCTACACAGATGGGTCAGCGCAAAATGCTGTTCGAAATGGAGGAGCGGGAGTGTATATAGAATACCCAAATATTACTAAGGACACGGCCAGAGTTCCAACAGAAAAGTACTGCCATAACTATGATGCTGAAATTGAGGCAATCAAGAGAGCCACAGATAAATTACTAAATACCAGCCATGGTACACAACCTGTGGTGCTATTGACAGATGTAAAATCAGTACTAGAGTCGCTCCTGTCTGGGAAATTGCCAGTTCTAAGGACACTACTTTCTGAACTTAGCAGTCAGCATAAGGTCAAATAGTGGATACCATCCCACTGTGGAGTACCCGGAAACGACAGAGCTGATCAACTGGCTAAGGAAAGAGCCAAATAAGAACCGCCTGATGTGCCCGTTACATACCACCAAAAGAAAAGAATGATCAAATCAGTCAGAAGGCCACCAAAACCTGCTCAAGATGACTACCACGTTATCGACAGACCAGAACAAGTCATAATTCTGCGCATTAGAACAGGACACAATAGATTACGCAACCACATGTATACAAAATTCAAGATTGCCATGTACACATGTGGATTGGCGTCGCAGACAGCAGTTCATATACTCCAGGACTTCCCAAACTACAACATATCCAGGCAAACCTTCTGGCCTAAAAAGACAACAGTGGGAGATAAACTCAATGGACCGCTGAGTGAACTTAAAAAGACTGTTAGATTCATACACGAGACAACATTGCAGTTATAGACATATTTCAAGAGAACGAAAGAAGAAGAAGAAGAAGAAGAAGAAGAAGAAGAAGAAGAAGAAGAAGAAGAAGAAGAAGAAGAAGAAGAAGAAGAAGATAAAACCGTGGGCAGCTGCTATTTGCGGCTGACTCCGTCACGTAATTATTAATCTGAGTCAGAGATGGACCCAAATATAACTTCTCCTTGAGGTTGAACGGGGTAGAGGTAATGGTAGAATCGCAAATGTAACAGAAAACGTACAAAGTCCCTTGTAAATACACGCTGTTTTTTTTTTTTAACGAAATAAAACCACATTTAAAGGAAGACATGTAATTAAAATAGTCGAAAAGGGACATAATAAAATAACAGTTATTTCAGTGATATTACTATAAGTCGTATAATTTTTATGTATCATTTAACTAGTTGTACAATTTATATAATATTTTACAAAACGTTAAAAACTTTTGCGATAACTAAATACTTAATAAAGATTAGATTGATTGATTGATTGATTGATCTAGGAACCGACATCACAGCATTCGGGACATTCCCATAAGCGCATGTTTTATCATTTTAAAAAATAATGTAGTATTTGATTTAAAAAAAAAAAAAAAAAAAAAAAGAAAGAAAAGAAAAAAATATTGTTACTATGCTTTTACCACTGCTGATACAAGCTTGGCGGGTTATGAAGTGCTAATGGGTAACGTGCCGGTCTCTCTGGCCGAGGGGTTACACCACTTTCTCCGTAATCCCGTTTATCACGCAGAGTCTCGTAGCGGGCGAGAACTGGAAGCGGTTCTAACCCCGCTGGTGACTTGCGGGATAACTGAGCCAGCCGCTTAGAAAGCAATGGCAAACTACTGAGCGTAATTTTGCCAAGAAATCAACAGACAGCTGAAAGATGCTGCAGTTGACAGCGATGTCCTGTAAAGGATATGCGAATTTAAGAAAAAAAAAATGGGTAACGTCCTCTTACCCGAGCAGTCACCACGTGACCTACAGGCTACAGTGTTTATTTCACCTCTGACAGAAAAACCTCAGAGCCTTACCATGGGTAAGGAACCCAAACTTTAAGATGTATTCACGGCTATCTGATCACTTGACTAATGACCCCTGATTGTTATTGCTAGTGTTGTCACAATTATGTGACTGCGATTGTTGTGCTATTATTGCTATTATTTGTTGATGTTGGTTTCATGATTGCTGCCAGTGGTTTTGGCGCTACTAATGTGTTTGTTTCGTTGTCTGTAAAGTATACGCTACACTAATGGGTAATACATAGACAGCTAACTAGCAAACGTCATTACATCATAGGTCAAGATCCAACAAAGAAGTAATTTACATATTATTGATCGTAAATTTTACGACAATACACAAACTGTGCTATCTAAACTTTACGACAATATACTACACTTTACGACGTTACACACACTGTGTAATCTACAATTTACGACACTATATAATTAGCGCAAGCTACTGAAGATTAAATGGCAAGACAAGATTCCAGACACTGAAGTCCTAGAAAGAGCGTCCATGCCCAGTATCCACACATAACTGATGAAGAATCAGATTCGCTGGAAGCGCATGCCAGATCACAGGCTCCCTAAACGAATTTTTTTACAGCGAACTGCGTTGTGGTAAACGCTCCCAAGGTGGCCAGAGGAAACGCTTTAAAAACACTCTGAAGATCTCACTGAATGCTTTTGGAATTCATCATGACACCTGGGAGGCTGCAGCCAGAGACCGAAATTCGTGGCGTGCATCATTACGCAAGGGTGCAGTCATATGTGAGGCAACCAGGACTGCAAGAGCTGTGAAGAAAAGGCAGGACAGAAAAACGACTATAGGAAATCTTCATCCAGAAACGTCAAGCATTCTTTGTCCACATTGTCAAAGAACATTTTGAGCCAAAATAGGTCTTATCAGCCATCTTAGAACCCACGGCTCCATACCTTCAACCCCACTGGATGAAATGAATGGTCATTATCATTCTTGATGGACAAACAACAACAACAACAACAGCGTTATCTACACTTTATTTAGACACGTAAATAAGTCTAAGTCTAGGATATATTCACTGGTAGCGCTATGAAGAAACATCATCATTCCTCTTGGCTTTTGTCATTCTTTAAATGCTGATAAATACTAGCATTTTGGACATTGGCTCCTTGCCGTCTTGACAGACGATAGTTTGTGCTTCAAAAAGGCATAATAACTTTTACCCATGGCGGTAGCGAATGTGACTGATAAGGCCAATTCACGCTGTAAATGTTCGTTCACAGTGGGTGCATGTGAACACGTGGTCATTTCCACCATCATACACCATCTTACGGACTAATAACCCGTAACAGTTGCCTCTCGCTTTGATTCCGAGACCGGTCAAGACCAGGGATGGAGTTATTGCCTCTCCATAGCACAAAGCCTGGGATAAAATATAGAGATCATGTGTTGCCCATGCAGCATGATCCCTCTCTCGGCCTGCCTAGTTCACTCCAGAGGAAAGGTAACACCTATACATTTGGAACAAGACAAGCTGCAGAAGCTGCCGGATCAGCAAAGCAATGCTCTAACTGTCCGCCTGTCGGAGCTTCGATCCTAGACCAGCTGCCAACCAAAGCTTAGGGCCTGGTCTGCCCTGCCATGACATTTTGTCTTTAGGTTGCATTTCCTCGCACCAGGGTAAGGCTTGTACCCTCCCAATTGCGCTCTTCCGCCCGAAGCCGTTGGCACAATGTGGGGTGTCGGGTTTGGTAAGCGCCGAATAACGTTCGCTAACAGAAAGCAGGTAGTATGATCTACTGTTATACGGTAGCTCAGTCATATCTGACTAAGACCTGACACCAATGCTAATTTAAAAATTGCTAAATACTAGCAATTGAGCTCTTATCAGCTTAAAAATAAATGACTCGATAAACAGACGAAGAGGGGTGGCTGGCGTTTTAATTTTCATATAATGATGCATAGTGAGAAAGGATGTGAGGAAAAATTGGGTAGAAATTTACATCGAACTCTTTTGATTTTGAGATGGTAATTAATTCCCGTGCATGAGAGCCAGGTATTATTGTGTCCCGTGCCTAGTCTATGGTAATGGGTGTTCACAAAGGGTCATGATACAAAACATATTTCGAGTGAGAATGTTGGTGATATTAATTTCTGTTCATATTATTTGTACATTACTTAAAAATGCTTTGTAATTTGATATCGAATGCATTTGCACACACACCCACACAAACACACACGCGCGCACGCTCGCACACATACCACACACACACACACACACACACACAAACACACACACACACACACACACACACACACACACGCATACACACCAATTCTACAAATCAACGCTCTGTTAAAACAGACCTTCACAAAAACTATACACAAAATATACTGTCAAAATACTAACAAGACAAATGCAATGGTTTTTAACATTCAACAAAAAGTAAAAAAAAAAAAAAAAAAGACAAGCAAGAAGTCCTGCCCGGGTAGTAGACAGAATCACAGGAAAAGAAAACCGTAGGCCGGTGCTATTTTCCCCTGACCCAGTCACAGGATTATTAATCTGAGCCAGGGATGGACCCTAATATAACTTTTCTTTGAGGTTGAATGGGGTAGGGTTAATGGTAGAATCTGTATTTCTCTCTCTCTCTCTCTCTCTCTCTCTCTCTCTCTCTCTCTCTCTCTCTCTCTCTCTCTCTCTCTCTCTCTCTCTCTCTCTCTATATATATATATATATATATATATATATATATATATATATATATATATATAAATTTGGCGATCGTATAATTCACCACAAGAAACAAAATTTAATTTATAGCATGTATCACAATAAATTTGTATTACTTTGCAATATATCACACATCACAAATGTTGAAACATGCATTGAACTAATTCTGGTACAGAACTTTGTAATATCAATCGATAGCTAGCGTTCGTTTAGTGGTTTATAATACCGCTTGCATGTTGGCGTTAACTGCTCGTTGAATATTACTACAACTGCCTGCTCTGGCTGTTCAGAAACGTTCACTGAAATCTGACAGTAATTGTACTGCTGGTGTTCGTTCAATGTGTTCTGGCCCTAATTCGCCGCTGGCGTTGATTCTTTGACCATTCTGACACCAATTCGCCGCTGGCGTTGATTCTTTGACCATTCTGACACCAATTCGAGGTCTAGCCTGTCAGCGACTTGTGCGCTGCAGCTTTCAAGACTCCGCTACTTTCGCACTGCACGAAATAACAAATTTTTTTTTTTATGACTCATATTACTTCCGGTGTAATGGCGACGCGATGACTCGTTGTCTTGGGGAGAAGCTGTTCAGCGTTTTTCTGTGGATTCCTTATGGAAATTCCCGTGAAATTCGTGTAAGGATAGTGTTTTTCCTTTGGATTATGTGATGTTATTTCGTGTTCGTTAATTGGAAGTGTTCAAAAGAAGCCACGGAAGGCAGGTGGTGGATGAAATTATGAGGGCAGCCGACAGATATTTGTTGGTTATGGTCTCGAGTTTCGCGACGGCAAGCTTTCTCTCTTTCGAGAGACACTGATTGCGGTCATCCGGCCAGTATGGTCACTGCCATAGAGGAAAGCAACGGCAAACTACCTCTTTGAAATTGCCTAGTTTATTATGATTCGCTTAAAGACTGATCATCGCAAGACAAGGACAGAGACATTAAAATTAGGAACATGGAACGTTAGGACGTTAAACGACGACGGAACATTAGAGAACATAACACAAGAAATTCAAAGAGAAAAAATTAATATATTAGGTATGTGCGAAACGAGATGGACAGGAGCAGTCATCAAGATACATAAAGATTTTAAGATTATTTATTCTGGAGGTGAGGATCGACATAGGGGAGTGGCAATAATTTTGGACCGGAAAACATCAACGTCTGTTCAGGGATATTGGGCCGTGTCGGACAGAGTACTACTAGTTAAATTGAGTGGCAGACCTTTTAACATAAATGTTATTCAAGTATATGCCCCAACAGGAGAGTCCAGTGAAGATAGTGTAGAGGAATTTTATAATGACATAGAGTCTGCCTTAAAGAAATGTAAAAATTCAGAAATAAACATTATAATAGGGGACTTCAATGCAAAAGTAGGAAATCAAGGGGATAGATACACAGTAGGAAACTATGGTTTAGGAGAGAGAAATGAAAGAGGATACAGACTAGTAGAGTGGGCAAAAGAACAGGAAATGATTGTAGGAAACACCTGGTTCAAGCAACACCCTAGAAGATTATGGACCTGGAGGTGTCCTGATAGCAGGATTAGAAACCAGATTGATTACATTCTCATTAGCAGAAGATTTAGAAACGCCCTAACAGTAGCAAAAACAGTTCCCAGTGCTGATTGTTATAGTGACCACAGATTACTCACAGGAACATTGAGGATAAAGTTGAAGAAAGTCAAGTATACAACAGGGAACACTAAATATGATTTGTGTACATTGAGTAATGACAAGGAAATACAAAACAAATTCAACATAGAAGTACAAAACAGATTTGAAATATTGTCTGATCTAGAGATCCTATTCCAGGATGTGGATGATCAATGGGAAATGTTAAAGAATTCAATCAATATGGCTGCAGAAACAACTATTCCAAAATTAAAGAAGGTGGGTCGTAAGAAATGGATGACTGAGGAAATTTTACACTTAATGGAAACAAGAAGACTCAACAAAAATAATCCTGCCAAATATGAAGAAATTCACAGACAAGTCAGAATATTATGTAGGAAGGCAAAAGAATCATGGCTTGAGGAAAAGTGCTTAGAAATTGAAAAACAACACAACAGTCAAAATACCAAATTAGTGCACAAAAGGATTCAGGAACTTACTAATAAAAGAACAAGTACATCAACAGGCTGTCTAAGAACTAAAGATGGCAAAATCATAATAGAAAAAGATCAGATTCTACATGTATGGACAGATTATGTGAAAGACCTGTATAATGATAACAGAGAGGACCAGTATGCTATTAAATTTAATAATGAAGGACCAGCAATTTTAAAGATGGAGGTTCAAAATGTTCTTAAGCATATGAAAGCTGGCAAGGCCCCCGGTGCAGATAACATCACAACAGAAATGATTAAAGCTTTAGAAGAATTTGGACTAGAGCAAGTCACTAGAATGCTGAACACATTATATGATACTGGAGATATACCTTCTGAATTATGTAATTCTGTATTTATTGCAATCCCAAAGAAATCAGGAACCTTAGAATGTGATCAACATAGAACAATTAGTATAATGAGTCACATCACAAAGATTTTGTTACGAATTATCATGCAAAGAGTGAGGAAGAAAATACAACCTGAAATAGGGGAAGAACAATGTGGTTTTGTAGAAGGAAAGGGTACAGTAAATGCTGTGTATATGCTGCGAACAGTTATTGAACGTGCTTTAGAAGTAAACAAGGATATACATCTTTGCTTTATTGACTACACAAAGGCTTTTGATAGAGTAAGACATGTCAACATTGTGGATATGCTGGCAGATCTACAAATTGATGGGAAAGACATTAGACTTATAAAAAACATATATTGGAAACAACAAGCTGCCATAAGAATTGATAATGAAGTAGGACAATACCAACCTATTAAGAGAGGTGTTAGGCAGGGATGTGTAATGTCTCCAGATCTTTTTTCCTTATACAGTGAAAATATTTTCAGAAATGTAGAAGACCTAAATGGAATCTGCATTGGAGGACGAAACATAAATAACATTAGATATGCAGATGATACAGTATTGATTGCAGACAATGCACAGGATCTGCAACAATTAGTAGACGCTGTGGTTGTACACAGTGAGCAGCTGGGGTTGGAATTAAATTGTAGGAAGACACAGGTTATGGTCGTCACTAGGAAGAACGAAGTACCACAATGTAATATACAAGTAAATGGGAATATTCTTCAGCAAGTGAATCGGTTCAATTATCTCGGAACAGTCATAACATCTGATGGCAGATGCCTTGAAGAGGTTAGAACAAGAATCGCCATTGCGAAGGTAGCCTTTAGCAAGATGAAAAACATTCTGACCAATAAAATGATGTCAATTGAAACGAGAAAAAGAGTGTTGAGGGGATACATAGAGCCTGTTCTTTTGTATGGATGTGAAACTTGGACAATGTGCAGTCAAGCTGAAAAACATCTGATGGCTGCAGAAATGTGATTTCTGAGGAAAATGCAAAGAATACCATGGACAGATAGAAAAACCAATGACCAAGTACTACAAGAGACAAATGAAAATCGTAGATTGATTAGAGAAATTAGACGTAGACAGTCCAAATTTTTTGGACATGTTATGAGAAGAAATGGACTGGAGAACTTGGTGACAGTTGGCAAGATCGAGGGGAACAGACCAAGAGGAAGACCGAGAGGAAAATACCTGGATGGCTTGGCCACATGGCATGGACGAGACAGGAACACTGAGCTGATCCACGACTCTGGTGATCGAGTGAAATGGCGAATCATGACCGCCCACGCTTTCCGGCATGGCACATGATTGATTGAAATAACAATTCATGACATTTGCGAAAGGAATGCAATTTATTCAGAGCCGACATGTGAATGGCTCTACAAGCGTTAGGTTTCATCATTGTTACACAATATGAATACATCAACGTGATGATAGATGATGCTAGCATTACACAATCTAAATGATATAGCCCTATGTTTGCCTATGGCCTAGAAAGCTATCGTATTGGTCAAGGATACGTCCGACCTCTCTACCGTCTCCAGTCAGTCTGTCCCGCTACACATAGCGTGGACAAGCACTGACACTTTTACCCTCCGTGCAGTCGCTATTATTGCGTGCCTGGTCTTGCCAGCACGCAAGCTGGTGAGTTTGAGTAACCTGCCATATCACGGTTACTCGCAAGGACCAGCAACCCAATTGCTTGGGGAAAGCCCTCGCTCATCCGTACTCGTTGACCTCTGGTCTGACACAAATGTGTCTCCCAGTGAGGTTATTTATAGTACTCGTTGTCTTCCCTGTCTGGTGTCTCTCTACTAGACTAGTGTTAACTCCTTACTCCTGTAAGGTCTTATTGGGGATGCTGACAATATATATATATATATATATATATATATATATATATATATATATATATATATATATATATATATATATATATATATATATATAAGGTCATTCTTGCAGCGGAAGTTGAAGAGGCGCTACATCGTAATAAGCAAGGAAAGGCACCCGTCCAGACAACATTACATTGTATCAAATTTTAGCTTTAGGTGATTGTTTAAATCGAAATATTGACAACATTTCTAAATGACACCCACACTAGTGGATACATTTCTAGTGATCTATTAAAATCCACCATTATAGCTCTGCCACAGAAACCAGGCGCCTTAGAATGCAAAGAGCATCGCACAATAAGTCTTATGAGTCACATGACAAATCTGTTACTCGGAATAATTACGAAAAGAATAAGAGACAAGATTAAACCAGAAATGAGTGATGGACAGTGTGCATTTGTGGAGGGAAAGGTCACAAACAACGTTGTATATATTCTCAGGACACTATTAGAAAGAGCTATAGCAGTAAAAACAGATCTGTACTTATGCTTCATAAACTACAAGAAAGCATTTGACAATGTGAAGCATACAGAAATAATACAATTACTATAGCTACTGAACATTGACGGCAAAGATCTGAGAATAATAAAGGTTATAAAGAAGATAAAGAAGAACATATATTGGCAGCAAACTGCATCCATAAGAATCAACAACCTTGTAGAAACATTTAAGTGTATAAAGAAGGGCGTCAGGCATGTTTGTGTATTATCTCCTGATTTATTCTCATTCTGCAATGAATATATATTAAGATGTACAGAAAATATGTCAGGAATCCTGGTTGGTGGACATAATGTAAACAACTTAATGTTATGCTGATGACACGGTCTATGTAGCAACAAGTCAGAAGGATCTACAGGATACGATAGATACAGTGGTTGTAGAAATTGAAAACATGGGCCTTAGTTTGAATAATAGAAAGACAGAAATCAGGGTGATATCAAGGAAATAGATTGTGCCTAAATGTGCAATTAAAGTACATGATGGTACTTTGGGACAAGTGCAGAAATTCAAATATCTAGGCACATGGAAAACATCAGATTGAAGATGCATCACTGAGGTAAAGAACAGAATAGGACAGGCAAAAACTGCATTCCATCAAATGAAGAACGTTTTGTGCAATAAGTCGCTGTCCCTGAGAGTTAGAAAAATAGTTCTTGCATGATACACAGAACTAGTTTTAACATACGGCTGCGAATCCTGGACAATTAGTAAATAGGCGAAAAACATCACTGGAAGCCTTGGGGATGTGGTTTTGTAGAAGAATGCTGAAAATTAAGTGTACAGCCAAAATGAGCAATCAAGATGTTTTAAGGGAAGCTGAGTCGCAAAGACAACTTATCACAAACATCAGAAAGAGGCAGTCATCGTTTTTGGCCATGCTATGAGAAGACAACCTGGAATAATGTTGTGACAACCGGAAAGATTTGCGGAAAGTGAGATAGAGGAAGACAAAGTGAGAATATTCTTGACAGACTTGTGTCATGGCACGGAAGGGAGTCGGGACACGAATTGATCCATGACGTCGGAGATCGTAATTTGTGGAGAGACATGATCGCACATGCCAGCCAGCTAGGCACTGGTTGATGATGATGATGATGATGATGATGATGATGATGCTGAGTACCCCCTGTCAGGGAGAAGGAATTTTGTTGTTGAAAGGTAGATTTGTGTGTGCCTTATAATGATCCAAGTAGTTTATTAGAGAACTAGCTGACCCGGCCCGGCTTCGCCCAGACCTTGGTGGGGAGCATCTCATTTAATTCATATAAGTAGTCATATAAGCTCACGTTCCCGTTCCCGACTATCTATCTGTCTGTCTGTCTGTCTGTCTGTCAGTCTGTCTATCTGTCTGTCTTTCTGTCTGATCCGGCCCGGCTTCGCCTAGCCCCTGATGGGGAGCACCTCATTTAATTCATATGAGTAGTCATATAAGTTCCCGTTCCCGACTGTCTGTCTGTCTGTCTGTCTGTCTGTCTGTCTGTCTGTCTGTCTGTCTGTCTGTCTGTCTGTCTGTCTGTCTGTCTGTCTGTCTGTCTGTCTGTCTATCTGTCTGTCTGTCTGTCTGTCTGTCTGTCTGTCTGTCTAATCATTTATTGGTTGCAGTTAGAACAACCTTAGATAAACGAAGACCAACTTGGTAATATATTAACTTGGGTAAATGGAGCAGCGGCAGCAGCAGCAGCAGAAGAAGAAAAAGGAGGAGTAGGAGCTGGGAGGAGGAAGAGGGAGGAGGAGGGAGGAGGAGGAGAAAGAGAGAAGAGGAGGATGGAGGAGGGAGAGGGAGGAGGGGGAGGAGAAGAGGAAGAGAGTAGGAGGTGGAGGAGGGGAGAGGAGGAGGAGGAGGAGGAATATAACGCATATGCCTGTAGATTTAATAATGGCTGAGGTTGTTCCATGTCTTCTTAGAGTTGGCGACAGTGTAAAGAAATATAAAATCTTCAAACTTGATAGAGATAAGGTAACTATTATTTATTCATTCTTTAAGCAAAAAAAGATGAGTTACAATGTTATGCATTATGCATTATTTTTATGAAAACTTTGAAAATGCCTTACAGATTGTATCATTATTTATTATAACTCATATGCCGGTACATAACTATGGACAAAGAGTTTATAAATCTTTGAAAACGATGCCACAATATGACTATAAGTTATACAGAAAAGTTATGCCCCTTGAAATAACTTTTACAGAGTTAAGTCCCCTGAGATAGATGAAATTATAATGAAAAATGAAATAATTTTGGGTAAGCAGCCGATTTCATACTAAAAAAATATGACAGTGGGCTGCGCTAGAATGAAAGGAAGACGTGTAAAAAATTTCATCTCAATGGGATGGGCCGTTCGCGAGCGCATTAGGGACATATAGACAGACAGACAGACGGACGGAGATCGCCTTTTATATATAAGATATACCCATCCATGGTGGGTTTTCCTCTTGCCCGCTTACTCGTTAGGCCTCCCTCCATATACATCTTTTCCAGACTCTACACGCCCAAAGTATTTCATTTCCCTCACTTTCGTTTGTCTTAATAACCACATTTCTTTGACAATGAATCCCTGTTGAACGGTTCAGTGTGTTCTCTATTTCGCCCATGCAGGAGGAGGAGAGGTAGGAGGAGGGAGGAGGCGGAGAGAGTAGGAGGAGGGAGGAGAAGGAGGGAGAAGGAAGAGGGAGGAGGAAGAGGGAGGAGGAGAAGGAGGGGGAGGAGGAGGAGGGAAGAGGAGGAGGGGAGGAGGAGGAGGGAGGAGGAGGAATGTGAAGGGAGGAAGAGGGAGGAGGTAGAGGGAGGAGGAGGAGGAGGGAGGCGGAGAGAGGAGGAGGGAGGAGGAGGAAGAGGGAGGAGGAGGAATGTGAAGGGAGGAGGGGGAGGAGGTAGAGGGAGGAGGAGGGAGGAGGAGGGAGGAGGAGGGATTAGGAGGAGGAGGGAGGAGTAGGGTGGAGGAGGAGGCGAGGAGGAGGGAGGAGGAAGAGGGAGGAGGAGGGAGAAGGAGGGAGGAGGAGAACGAAGGAGGAGAAGGGAGCAGGAGGAGGATAGGGAGTAGGAGGGAGAGGGAGGAGGAGGGAGGAGGAGGAGAGAGTAGGAGGAGGGAGGAGGCGGAGGGAGAAGGAAGAGGGAGGAGGAAGAGGGAGAAGGAGGAGGGAGAAGGAGGAGAAGGAAGAGGGAGGAGGAAGAGGGAGAAGGAGGAGAAGGAGGGGGAGGAGGAGGGGGAGGAGGAGGAGGGAAGAGGAGGAGGGGAGGAGGAGGGGAGGAGGAGGAGGGAGGAGGAGGAATGTGAAGGAAGGAGGAGGGAGGAGGTAGAGGGAGGAGGAGGAGGAGGGAAGCGGAGAGAGGAGGAGGGAGGAGGAGGAAGAGGGAGGAGGAGGAATGTGAAGGGAGGAGGGGGGAGGAGGAAGAGGGAGGAGGAGGGAGGAGGAGGAGGTAGAGGGAGGAGGAGGGAGGAGGAGGAGGGAGGAGGAGGAGGCAGGAGGAGGGAGGAGGCGGAGGGAAGAGGCGGAGAGGGAGGAGGAGGAAGGGGAGGAGGGAGGAAGAAGGAGGAGGAGGGAGGAGGAGTGATGAGGAGGAGGGAGGAGGAGGAGGGAGGAGGAGGGATGAGGAGGAGGGAGGAGGAGGAAGAGGGAGGAGGAGGAATGTGAAGGGAGGAGGTAGAGGGAGGAGGATGAGGGAGGAGGAGGAGGAGGGGGAGGAGGAGGAAGGAGGAGGGGGAGGAGGAGGAGGGAGGAAGAAGGAGGAGGAGGGAGAAGGAGGGATGAGGAGGAGGAGGGAGGAGGAGGAAGAGGGAGGAGGAGGAATGTGAAGGGAGGAGGAGGTAGAGGGAGGAGGAGGAGGGAGGAGGAGAAGGGAGGAGGAGGGATGAGGAGGAGGGAGGAGGAGGGATGAGGAGGAGGGAGGAGGAGGAAGAGGGAGGAGGAGGAATGTGAAGGGAGGAGGAGGGAGGAGGTAGAGGGAGGAGGAGGAGGGAGGAGGAGGAGTGAGGAGGAGGAGAGGAAGGATGAGGAAGGAGGAGGGGGAGGAGGAGGAGGAGGGAGAAGAGGGAAGGAGGAGGAGGAAGGAGGGAGAGGAAGGAGGGAGAATGAGGAGGGGAGGGAGGAAAGAGAGGTGGAAGGGGAGGAGGAGGGAGGAGGAAAGAGGTAGGGGGAGGAGGAGGTAGAGGGAGGAGGAGGAGGAAGGAAAGGGAGGAGGAAGAGGAGGAGAAGGGAGGAGGAGGGTGGAGGGAGGAGGAGGAGGGAAGAGGTAGGAGGAGGAAGAGGGAAGAGGGAGAAGAAGGGAGGATGATGAGAGAGAAGGAGGCAGGAGGAGGAGGAGGAGGGAGGCAGGAGGAGGAGGGATGAGGAGGGAGAGGGAGGAGGAGGGAAGATGAGGGAGGAGGGGGGAGGAGGCGGAGGGAGTAGGAGGGAGGAGGATGGAGGAGGAGGGGAGAGGAAGAGAGAGAAGGAAGAGGGAGAAGGAGGAGGGAGGAGGGAGAGGGATGAGAGGGAGGAGGAAGAGGAGAAGGGTGGAGGGAGGAGGTAGAGGGAGGAGAAGAGATGGGGAGAGAGTTCGCCATTCCGAATTCATACTCGTCTAGTTCTTTCCTTCTACACGACTGTAGATAACTTCCTTACACATAAAAAGATGAATTGTTATTGATATTGCCGTGGCATGGAGGAATATCAGCAGCAGAGTTGATCCAAAAAACCAAAGACTGAGATCTACGGAGAGCCATGAACGCCTACGCCAGCCGGCACGACACTTGATGATGATGATTGCCGTGTGACGATTCTGTGTAGTCACGTCATTTTCTTCCCTTTCCCTAGCGTTTTGGTTCGGGGATTCTTTCATCATCATCATCATCATCATCATCATCATCATCATCATCATCATCTTCCACTTCTGCCGTCAAGCGTCGTGGGGAGGAATAATTTGCGTTCCAGCGCCCGGTGGACGGCACTGGATAGTGTCATTCCGTGAGGTTGTACAATGTCTCTGATGTCGTCAATCCATTTTCTTCTTGGACGTCCTCGTGGTCTCGTCGCAGATGATCTTTGATGTAAGGCCAGTGATGGTAGTTGTTGATGTTGCATTCTAATGACATGGCCAAACCACTTGATCTTCTGTCTGTCAATAAATGTGGCACAAGGTGTTGATCCCACAGTCTGTCTGATAGTAGCATTTCTTACTCGGTCTCGGATTGTTAAGTTGGCAGCTCTCCTCAGGCATCTCATTTCGCAGGTGTTGATTTTGCGAAGGTGTAATTTGGATAAAGTCCAGGTTTGAGATTGGTAGCATAGGGTTGGTTTGAATATGCTGTTTATTATCTGTCGTTTTGCGGACATGGGTATGTTTGGATGTTTCAGTAAGGGTGATAGTTGATATGTAAGTGCACTAGCTTTTTGACATCTGATGTCAATTTCTCTGTCCAATCTGCCATCTTCTGTGATCATACTTCCAAGGTATTTGAATTCTTTAACTTGTTTCAGAGGTGTGTTATTTATCTGTATATTTAGTGGGCCTGGCGATCTGCTAACTTGCATTACTTCGGTTTTGGCTGTGTTTATACTCATATTGTATCTGCTGCAGGTTGAACTCAGATTAGTAATATGATTTTGTAGTCTGCCCTCATCGCTGTAAAACAGGCACTGATCATCTGCAAATAGAAGTTCATTTATTCCCTGTGGGTCAGTTGTTTCATCTGGAGTAAAGAGTTCTAAATTTTCTGAATCTGGTCTGTCGAGACTTGCTTCTTTGGAAATTCTGTCCATGTAGATATTGAATAGCAGGGGAGAGAGCACACTTCCCTGCCTCACTCCTGTATTGACTGTGAACATATCTGATATACCTTCCTGTGTTCTTACTGCACTTTGGCTCGAGTGGTACATGGCTATGATATTTTCTAGCAGTTGCCCTTCTATCCCATAGTCTTCAAGGATGGTCCATAATTTGTATCTGTCTACTCTATCAAAAGCCTTTTCCTGATCTACAAACACAATATTCTGCTGGTCACTATATTCAATAGTTTTTTCACAAATTTGTCTAAGTGTAAATAATGCATCAGTGCAACCTTTACCTTTCCGAAAACCGAATTGTGCTTTGCTTAACTGTTGTTCAACTATTGGTCTAGCTCTTTGTTCCAAAAGTTTTGCATACATTTTCCCTATATGGCTTAGGAGTGATATACCTCTGTATGTTTCGCACTCTCTCATATTGCCTTTCTTTTTCCATATTGGTACTATTATTGCCTGTTGCCAATCATCTGGGACTTTTCTTTCTTCCCATGCTATATTAAAAAGTCTTGTTAGCCATTTAACTCCTGTTTCCCCACAGGCCTGAATAGCTTCTGTGGTTATTCCATCTGGACCTGGTGATTTGTTCTTAGGACTTTTCTGTATAACTGCTTTGACTTCTGCAGGTATGAAATTTGGTTCTTGCTGTCCCTGGCGTTTAGGCACAAAAGTGAGGTTTCCTATGTTATGTGTGGGGTTAAGTAGTTCTTGAAAGTATTCTGCCCATCTTGCTAGTCTTTGTTGTGGATTAAATATTGGTATACCTCTTTTGCTGTTTATGATGGTGGTTGGGTTGTAACATGCATCTCTGTTTCTCATTGTAGTGACACGTTTATAAAATTCTCTTGGGCAGTCTTTGCTAAGGGTCGCCATCTGTTCACCGTATATTCTCCAGGATTCATCTTTAGATGCTCTAATTGTTCGTTTGGCATTACGTCGTGCTATTCTATAAGTAATATAGTCCTGTTCAGATTTAGTTATGATCCACTTTTTGAATGCTACCTTCTTTTTGAATATGCTATCTTTAACTTCGTTGTTCCACCAGGCTGTTCTTAATCTTTTGTCTTGCCCTACTTTCTTTGTTCCACATTTATTTTTCAGTGTGTCGAGCATGGCAGCCTTGAAACATGTCCATTCCTTATCTACGCTTGAGTGGTCATCATCATCATCATATATTTACGTACGTATTTTGGGAGGGGGAGGAGGGAGGAGGAGGAAGAAGAAAAAAAAACTATGACAGTTGACAGCTCTGGAATGAAAGGAAGGCGTGTAGAAAATTTCATCTCAATCGGATTGGCCGTTCGCGAACAAATAAAGGACATACATATTTACATACATACATATATACATACATATTTACATACATACACTTTGTTTTATAAATATAGATGAGAAGGCAGATAGACTCACTGAGGAGAGACGAAGTCAGGTTACATATATTATAGAAGATATAACAGAATGTGTATACTGTTTTCTTAACATGCAAACTCTGCAAATACAATGCAACGAGCACATATTGTGGGAAAAGACAATAATAACATCATGACCCCTTATGGACAACAATCATCTTCAAATTAAAAAGCTTGTGAGGGTAAAACCGCGCGTTGCTGCTATTCGAGGCTGACTTAGTCACATGATTACTAATCTGTGTCAGGTATGGATCCTAATATAACTTCTCCTTGAGGTTGATAGGGGTAGGGGTCTTGGTAGAATCGTAAATGTAAAAGAAAACACAGAAAGCATCTTGTAAATGCACACTATCTTGTACGAAATAAAACCACATAAAAAGGAAGACATGTAATTTTAATACTAGAAAGGGACATAACAATATAGCTGATATGCCAAGGGACATTACTAAAGCTATCATGATTTAGTAATTTATTTTAAATAATTATAACATTTGTCTTTATCTTTATAAAAGTTTAAAAGTTTTATTGTCTTTTATATGTTTTATAACAAATGGAATAATAATTTTAGTTATCTTCAAGGTTTATGTAAAAGTTATCGCTTTATGTTAAATAAAAGAGAACTTTATGTGTCATTTTTCTATTTGTCTTCAATATTACATTTATTGTTTTTATCATTACGCCACCATCCCATGAATTTTATTTTATTTTTGTCAGGCCTATATAAGGCCTCTAACCGGTCTCTGTGGCTGAAGGGCTTGCGAACGCGGTTTGTGAGCCCGTATACCCGGGTTCGAAACACGGCGGTGCTGGTTTTTTCGAAAAAGGTATAGAGACCGGTTCGTTCAGAAAGCAATGGCAAACTACTGAACGTAACACTTGCCTAGTACATCAACAGCAGCTGAAAATGCTGGTGTTGACTGCAACGTCCCGTAAGGGATACGCAACACAATTATATAAGGCCAAAAACCCTTAATATCGCTTCTCGGCATATTGGTTCCAAGTGTAGCATCTCTTCTCGGCCTTTTGGCTAAGATCAACATGTGCATTGCCCTCTAAGTACTGCACTTCGTCTGGCCAGGAGCTTAGATGATCAATAGATATGGGCCTTGGTGGACCATTGTGGGTAAAAGGTTCATGGTGGAAATAAAGCTTTCACAATAAAAACAGGGGGACGTGGGGGTCTCAAAGTGTCGCTCTATCCTCTGGGGGAACCACCTGCCCTAAAAAAAAGAGTGTAGTATCTGCGCTTGATCTTGCCAGGGGCCGGGGTGATCACCTGACACACAGGGACGTGGGGACCTAATGGGGCAGCTCTGGCCCTCTGGGAACCGCGAGCCCTTCTTTAAAAAAAAACCAAAAAAAAAAAAACACGTTAATATTCGGAGTTTTGGCTAAGATTAAAGTTTAGTTTAGTTTAGTCAATGGATCAACATCACGACACACGGGTGTAACCCATAAGTGCTCCGTTCTCCTCCTAACTCAAATCTGAGTCTGGAAAAACTAAGCTCAGTGCACGAACTCCGTAGCACCGGCGAGGATCCTGAAATACTTTGGGTAGATTTTTAACTCGAAATTTTGCCCGGGCAGCGCCGTTAGGCTACTCTTTTTCGATTTGCGTCTGCCAAGGGATTTTTTTACGTGCGCAACAATACACACGGGCGTCCGATCTCACTACCCAGAGACCAGGGGAAATTTTATTCCTAGAAGTCCACGTGAAATAAATCCCGGTCCTCACCCGGGACCCCCAGCACTCGAGGCGGACAGCATACCTCAAGACCACGCAGCCCCCCTAAGATTAAAGTGTAGTATCCGACTGTCTGTACTTGATCTAGCTAAGGTTCGGGAACGGTCAACTACTTCACAACTCCTCACAGTCCACTAACAATGGCAGTGTACCACTGTGGGCTGAAAGGCTCACAGTGGGACTGAAGGGCCCACAACAAAAACAGGGGGACGCGGGGGCCTCAAGGGGTTGCTCTTACCTCTGGGGAAACCACTAGCCCTTAAAAAAATGTGGTGTAAGGTAAAAAGGGAGGGATAGTACCTCACGGTGAGTGGCAGCCATATCCCAATGGATAGACCAGTATCCTATTTAGTTCCGATATCTTTACCTAGCTCATGTATGGCTCCACGAATACCGCTTGTGTACGTCGGTGGCCACACCACGGGCAACAGTCTTGGCTGACTGGCTAAACTACATGAGTGAAGTAGGGGTAATATCCTACTAAGGGAATGTCCATCCCTAGTACACAAAAGACTAGGACGGTGAACCCGGCGGATGAATTTATATAGATCAACGGCTTCGAAAGCGAAATAACAGATTCTGTGGCACACGTGAGGCGTGTTCAGGACACAATAGTGAACATGGCTGGCCATCATGGAAGAGATTGGGACTCACCGTGTAGCATCCCGCAGACAGCAATGCGATCACAACAGAAAGAAAACAGCGATACGGGTAATTCTTGGTCCCTTGGAAATGAGCCTGTTGTAATTATACCCAGGGAAGATACAACTCCTATAGCGAGTAAGGAAGTGAATAATGACGAATGCACCTCAAATTCGTTTGAAAGGGTGCATTCTGACAATACCTACCTGACAAATAGAAGAAGAAATCTGGGAACTGGTGCATGGAACGTACGCACCCTGTATCAAGCAGGGCAATTTGACAATCTTATTTCGGAAGCCAAAAACATAAATATAGATATTTCAAGTGGGTCTGAAACAAGATGGACAGATGCGAGTTATATAAGTCGAGACGATTGTGTTGTTTGTCCGTCAAGAATGATGATGACCATTCATTTCATCCAGTGGGGTTGAAAAAGTTGGATGAAGAAGGACTTGCGCGATGAATTGGATTAAAGTGAGGAAGAGTTGCGCAATTCGTCGACCACACTTTCTCGCCTGTGTCCATCTGAATCCAGTGGCAAGACAAGTCAAGATGACTAGAGACGAATACAGGTGCAGTGGATGACCAGGGCGCTCTACGTGCCTTGCCGTGCTCATTACGTTCCACAAAGCTTTGCAGGTAAACGCCGTCTTGTCCGTTGAATCATCAGTGATTTCTTCCGCGCAGTCTGCCGAATCCTGTCTTCACATGCTGGATAGGCATACCCTAGTTCACCGATTAGTTTGAGGTGAATCGGCTACCCACGCCTGGTTTAGCCAGCCTGTCACAGAGGTTTGCCGGGGTTGGGGGGAGGGGGTAGGGCGTGGACGCTGTCGCATGCTGACAGCTACTACACATTCATTAACTCGGTAGGAGATCATCACGAGAGAGGAGCAGGAATTTTAGTAAAAAGAAACTTAGAGATAATTATTAGTGTCAATCAATCAATCAATCATGTGCCATGCCGGAAAGCGTGGGCGGTCATGACTCGCCATTTCACTCGATCACCAGTGTCGTGGATCAGCTCAGTGTTCCTGTCTCGTCCATGCCATGTGGCCAAGCCATCCAGGTATTTTCCTCTCGGTCTTCCTCTTGGTCTGTTCCCCTCGATCTTGCCAGTTCTCCAATCCATTTCTTCTCATAACATGTCCAAAAATTTTTGACTGTCTACGTCTAATTTCTCTAATCAGTTTACGATGTTCATTTGTCTCCTGTAGTACTTGGTCACTTGGTATTAGTGTCAAATATAATGTATAAGTGTATAAGTAAAATAAAATTGCAATAATTAGTTATTTATACTGCTTAATAACCTATAAATAATTAATAATTACTTATTGTGATAGGTTGCTGTAAACAAAATGGATATATATATATATATATATATATATATATATATATATATATATATATATATATATATATATATATATATATATATATATATATGGCGAATCATGACCGCCCACGCTTTCCGGCATGGCACATGATTGATTGATTGATTGTTTTTCACAAACTACTGAGCGTAAAACTTGCCCAGGAATCACGAACAGCCAAAATGCTGGGGTTGGCTGCTACGTCCTGTGAAGGACATGCAACTAAATTTAAAAACAATGTTTTCCAATTTCTATACAGTTTTTATCTAGCTATTCTTCTTTTGCCTCCTTACATTATGTTCTGACTTGTCTGTGAATCTCTTCATATTTGTCAGAATTATTTTTGTTGTGTCTTCTTGTTTCCATTAGTTGTAAAATTTCTCCAGTCATCAATTTATTATGACCCACTTTCTTTAATTTTGGAATAGTTTTTTTTTTTTCTGCAGCCAAACTGATTGAATTCTTCATTTCCCATTGATCATCCACATCTTGAAATAGGATCTCTAGATCAGACAATATATCAGATCTGCTCTTTTCTTCTATGTTGAAATTGTCTTATATGTTCTTGTCATTTTTCAATGTACACAGATCATATTTAGTGTCCAAAAAATATTGACTGTCTACGTCTAATTTCTTCAATCAATCCCCGTTTTTCATTTGTCTCTTGAAGGACTGTCTCATTTGATTTTCTGTCCAGACTTTGCATTTTTCTTAAAAACCACATTTCCACAGCCATTAAATATGTCTCAACTTGTCCATTAATTGTCCATTTTTCACACATACAACAATATGAGTTCCATACATCAGTTCAACACTGTTTTTCACACTGCAATTGACAACATCTTGTTGGTACATTGGTGCAGTTTGCAGAAGACCACCTTTGCCATGGCAATTCTTGACCCAATCTCTGCAAGGCATCTTCCATCAGATGTTAGAACTGTTCCGAGATAGTTACACTGATTCATCTGTTTAAGAATATTTCCATTCACTTAGAGGTTACAATGTGGTTTTTCTTTCTTCTTATAACCAATATAAAATAATACAAAGTAATACAGCTTTACAGAACAGAATTACGAAACATACAGGATGTTGCGGCGACTAGCCTTCATCAGCAAACATACATACAGAAATCACAATATATAACTACGGAGAAGACCCTCTAGTGATAACATCAAGGCATAACAACAGGGTGGGAAGAATGAAAAGATGAAAAAATGTGAACAATGAAGAGAAAATGAAAATTTGAAAAAAAAATTTGCCACTTATCTCAAAATCTCAGGCTGTTATACGAACATGAATTTCACCTGGATACTCTTATATAGATGAATTGCATCTGGTTACTCTTATATAGATGAATTTCACCTGGATACTCTTATATAGATGAATTTCACCTGGATACTCTTATATAGATGAATTTCACCTGGATACTCTTATATAGATGAATTTCACCTGGATACTCTTATATAGATGAATTTCACCTGGATACTCTTATATAGATGAATTTCACCTGGATACTCTTATATAGATGAATTTCACCTGGATACTCTTATATAGATGAATTTCACCTGGATACTCTTATATAGATGAATTCCACCTGGATACTCTTATATAGATGAATTTCACCTGGATACTCTTATATAGATGAATTTCACCTGGATACTCTTATATAGATGAATTTCACCTGGATACTCTTATATAGATGAATTTCACCTGGATACTCTTATATAGATGAATTTCACCTGGATACTCTTATATAGATGAATTTCACCTGGATACTCTTATATAGATGAATTTCACCTGGATACTCTTATATAGATGAATTTCACCTGGATACTCTTATATAGATGAATTTCACCTGGATACTCTTATATAGACAGCTGTGGGAGTCTGTGGTGTCGCGGGGACCGGGATAGGGGATGGTAATGGTTCCGTGAAGATCCCAGGTAAATGAATGAAAGTGGTGCAAGAAAATGAGAGGAGGGTAAGGCGGGAAACTGGAAGCAATGGAGTTGTGATGGTGGGCCAAGAGTGAAGTCTAAAAAGGAGTGTCCCGTTGGATGTCCGTACAATGCATTAGTGGGTGCCGGTGAAAGATTGGCCATAGTGGCATGTTAAAAAGCAATGATTTGTGCACTTAGGTATGATGGTGATAATAACGAAACTCATTTTCTTTGCTGCTTTATGTGTGTACCAAGGAAATCCTAAAGTCTGGATGGACTGTGTCAGGGTCTTAAACTTGGCTCGCTAACCTAACACATGTGAGACAGTACAAGTACAACGTGATTTGACTCAAGACTCAACGACACAACGTTCAATGGATTTATTTACAGATCATATACAGTACGATGATCACAACAAGATATACTTGATACTTCAATACACTTACATCCACAATACAGCTCATAGTCTATCTCTCAAGATGTCCAGACACTCGACTTTCAGGCACAGAAACCACACAACGCCTTTCTCTCATCATGCGTCCGGTCCAGTCGATGTCCCAGAGCTGTCTCCCTATAGCTCGCAACTTGCCCCCCCCCCCCCCACCTGAGGTGGCTTCACGAGACATGCGTGCGTCCTTGCCTGACCGCTGGCCGTCTCGTCAGCCAGCAACCTTGCAGGCAGGTGACTACTACTCGCCTGGCGGCGTAACGAAGTTCCGTCATCCCTGCTGGGGACTAAGTCACCTGGCGGGCGTAACGATGTCACTGCATCACTGCACTTCGGTAGACTCTGACACGCTCCCCCGGCAACTTCATGAAAGATGTCATCTTTCATGTATAATATATGTACATACTGGGTTAATATTTTAACCTTGTCAGAGTCAACCCTTCTGTTGTTATATACATTGGTATCATAATACATAGACATACACATCTGCCATAGAAACATATAAGAAATGGACGTTGTATTCAACGACATGTGGTGTTCAACCTATAACACTTGTCAGGTTTCATCATCTCGATGGCTGATTACCTCAATTGCATTATTGACTCAGTCAGATCGGTACTACCAGCTTCGCGCATCTACTTCGCAGCCTTTGAAAAAAAAGTAATAATATGGTTTCTGAAACAAAAACCATCTAGCTAGACCGAAATGCGGCTTTTACATAAGTCGCATTAAACGCTCAAACCCTGACCTCATTTGGCCAGGAGCTCTTGTGTTGGTCTGCAATGTCGGCAACACTCTGCCATGCCCAGTAGATGCCTACCTGGTGTGTTAACAATCTGGCAACAACATGGCTATTTTTATACAACACATTACAGTATACATTTCAAATTATGGCCCTTTGTGTACTGATGTAATAGCAAATAAATGAAAGGGGAATAATTTCAACATTTATGACATATAATATTTTACAATAATTATTTTATTTCTTAGCGTCATCGTTTGACGTTTCTTCATCCTAACGAGAAAAAGTCGGTAGTATGAATACATTAATCAAGATATGATTCTAAGATTACATTACATAAATATATAAACACACAATTCGTGTATTCAACTTTGTTGATTCCTAAAGATTTTAGAATCGTCATAGCTTTTTAAACTTTTATTTGTCGTCTGCTAATTTTGCTCTAAATTTCTAACTAATCCGGAAGTACACACGAACACTAAACAGCTGATGTTGAAACTTGTAGAACACACTTGTTCCGGTTTGGTGTAGTTACGGAAAGTACAATGTTCTAACAGTTCATGTGTTGGATGTTTCATTGTAAAACCTTCTGGATTTCGCTTGACTGCAGTGGTGTAGCTGTCAATGTTTAGGTCATACTTTCACACACGGATTTAAAATATCTCTGGAAAGTTCCACACGGAGATGCCACTGTCACATTGGATAGTTCGCTTACGGTAAGTTTTGAGCGAATGTGGCACTGTTCTTGTTACGCAATATATACAATTAATAAAGTTCGCTTTCTACCACACACTACACAATTATACAAGACAATCACTACATTAAGTAATAAAATAAGAACATTATATACTTTGGGAGTAACCCCTATCACATTGTAGACATTACACAGCTTTTGTGAATGGAAAAATTATTCACTGATAGATGGCAATGTTGATCTGAGTGTATTTTACACACTGCACTCAGAGATTGCTTACTGGGTCGGTTGGACAACGGGACAACAGATCGGCAATCGTGTTGGTTCTGCCTGGGATATGTCGAACCTCGAAGCTGTAATCTTGGAGCTTAAGAGACCAGCGCGCTACCATCTGGTTTGAAGGTACACCAGAATTTATAAATCGCAATGGACTGCTGTCAGATTCCACGATGAAATGGCGTCCTAGAAGGAATCTGGACAATTTTGTAATACCCACCACTAAAGCTAGGGCTTCCAACTGAGGTATTGACCAAGCCCGTTCTCTGGGTTTCAGTTTCCTGGATACGAAGTACACGGGGTGAAGGATGTTATTGTGCTCTTGCAACAAGACTGCCCCAATCGCCACGGAGCTCGCATCTGTACGCAATCTGAAAGGTAAATGGAGATTGGGCAATTTCAGGATGGGATTGTGTAAGCTATTATCAGAAAAACAAGATAATACTTTACGGAATGCAAATTTTAGGCATTCATTGCTTACAATTTTCTCCGGTTTATCTTTTGTTAGTAAGTTAGTAAATACTTCGGTTAGTTCGGAAAAATCAGGAATGAACTGCCGGTAATAATTTATCAGTCCTAACAAACTTCTGACTTGCTTTTTCGTAGTCCGAAGTGAGAGTTTTAGTATCTTGGACACAATGTTATCGTCTGTCGTGACAAAGCCATTGGATATTTTGTACCCCAAAAAGGATATTTCATGGTAGGCTATGTCTACTTTTGCAGGCTTTACCGTCAGTCCGTGCTGTCTGATGCGTTCAAATGTCTGTTCTAATGTCTTTATGTGCTCTGTCATCGTCTCTGTGTGAACACAGATGTCGTCAATATAGCAAATTATGTTAGGTATATCTACTAGAAGAAGTCGTGTCATACGTACGAATGTGGCTGGGGCATTGACTAGCCCAAATGGAAGTTTGCACCATTCGTACAGTCCCCAAGGTGTGGCAAAAGCTGTCAGATGTCTGCTCTGTTCGTCTACTGCTATTTGCCAGTAACCTTTAGTCATGTCTACCTTCGTTAAGAACCTAGCGTCTGTCAGTTCTGTCAGTAGATCGTCAGAGTTTGCCATCGGCTCCAGATCTAGAAGAGTTATTTTATTGAGCTTTCGATAGTCGATACAGAGTCTTATTGTGTTGTCCTTTTTGCGTACAATGACCATTGGAGATGAGAAGTCTGATTGGGATCGTCTTATGATGTTGTTCTTTTCTAGGTTGATGATCTCCTGATGTAAATGTTCTTTGTAATGTAATGGAATGGTGTTTGGTCTGCATCTTATGGGTGTGTTTGATGTGAGTGTGATGTGATGCTGTACTAATTCTGTTTGTCCTGGGTTGTTGGAGAAGATGGTGTTGTACTGTTGTATTAGCTGTTTGCAACTGTCTGTTTCTGCTTGAGTTAACTTTGGATTGATCTTGATCTCATTCAAGCAGTTTGTCGTGTCTAATGCAGGTGTTGGAATTTCGTCACTAGCCTCGTCATCTTCGTGATCTATTATCACTGTACAAGCTGTAGTATCGTCTTGTTCGTTGTCTCTGTTGTAGTATGGTCTTAGCATATTTATGTGAAATATTTTGTGTTTGTCTTTTATTTGGATCTCGTAGTCTACAGGTAAAATCTGTCTCGTCACTTTAAAAGGTCCCTGCCAAGAATCAGTCAATAAGTGTCGGTCACTAGGTAATAGAAGAAGAATGTCCTGTCCAGGTGTCAACGTTATTGTTCTGTTTCCTTTATCAGCATACTGTCTATAAGTAGCACCAGATAATTTTAGTGCATTCTTTGCAATTATACAAGATTTGATGATTCTTTCACGCAATGATGTAACATATACGTATGATGATATGGGTTTAAGTACTGGAGTAGAGTCAGTTAACATTTGGTGATAAATAGTCAATGGGCCACGTGGTTTGGCACCATAGATAAGTTCAAAAGGAGAGAAACCGGTACTAGAATGTGGTACCTCGCGATAAACAAAAAGAATAGCTGATAGATATACATCCCAGTTATTAGGGTGTTCTTGCGTGACTTTTGCAAGCATGTGCTTCAAATCGCCGTTAAACTTTTCTATAATTCCACTAGAGTGAGGATGGTACGGGGAATTGAAACATTGCTTCACTCCCAACATTTTGGTGAAAGCTTGGGTAGATGCGGCGATAAACTGAGTGCCCCTATCTGATTGGATAGAGTCTGGAAATCCTATCCGAGAGAAAATATGGAAGAAAACTTCCATTATATCATTGGCAGTTATGTTCTTTAGCGGAATAGCTTCCGGCCAGCGACTACATTGATCAATGACAGTTAGAATATATTTATTCCCTCTAGTTGTTGTATGATTGAGAGGGCCCACTATGTCGACAGATAGTTTTTCAAAAGGTCGACTGGCTAAGTCAGTGACTTGTAACTTTGCCTGTGGGTGTTTACCTTTTTTCACCAGTTTCTGGCAGGTGTCATAACTTCTGCAATATTCTTTAATGTCATTGCAAAATTTGGGCCAATGAAACTGTGTTAATAATCTTGATCTGGTCTTAGCGTATGCCATATGCCCTGCAAGAGGTATATCATGGGCAAGATGTAAGGCTTGCTTACGATAATTAGTTGGCAAAACAGTTTGCTCTGTTGTGTTGTCACCTCTGGTATAATACCTAGTGAGGATATCATTTTTCACAGCAAAGTGCCATTTTGCATTCTTGATTACCTTTGGCTTTTGGCCGATCAGATTAAAATATTTTGATAATGAAGGGTCAGCCTTTTGAGCTGTTACAAACGTTTCCTTCATGGTGTTAGTAGGTAGTGATACTGGGCCAAGCATTTGTATAGCCTCAGTTTGATTACTTTCATCTTGCACTCTAGCAGTAGATCTGGTTACTGCGTTCACACATTCAATGATATCAGATGGTGATGAAACAATGTTATCAATGATGTCATGAGATCTTAGTGCTACATTAGCTACCATACATTCATTAGGTGGTGTAACATTATCAATGATGACATTGGATGGTGATGTTATGCTATCATCAATACACAGAGATGTTATGTCATGAGGTTTATCATTCACCTCTGGTAAATTTCCAATTATTACATCACACACTGGGTTTGTTAATGCAGCGCACTTTACTTTCCCAGTGAGGAAAGGTGTTTCAATATATGCCCATGCTAGTGGGTATTTCTCAATATTGCCTGAAAATGTTCTGCATGTTACGTGCCTGCCTGTATAGTCTGTAGGCATTATGAACGTTCTCTTCAGACCAATAAGTGAGCTGCCCGTGTCTCGAAGGACTGTAGCAGACTTGCCATTCACGTATCCGTGATGGATGTTTATCCTGCCTTTAGAATCTACTACCAAATTAGCTTCTTCATTGGCAATAGGAATGGAGTGGCCGCATGTTAACACGCCATCTTCATAAAAGGTGTTACAAACAGTACATTTATTTGCGTTAAACATGTCAAAAGCCTGTGCTGAGTTCACAGGATGTTTCTCTGATTGTTCTTCATCTGACGATGAACTGTCAAACAAGGCGGCATTTGCTTTGTTGGTCATTTGCCTACCTTTACAATCATGGTGATAGTGTCCGTACGCCTTACAGAGGAAACATTTACGCAAATTTCTGAAGGATCTACGCTCCTTATCTTGTCTGTTTACCATGTTTTGTAGATAAGTATTATATGCGGGGTTCTTGTCGCACATCTCGCCTTGATGGTGAGAGTATTTACAATAATTACAGTGATTATACTTCTCAGATGTAGGTCTATGAGGTTTCTGCCTACTATAGGTTTGTCATAGTTAGCCGCTGCTACAAAATTTATGTCAATAGCTTCACTGGCAAAGCAATGTTTGTTGGCTGTGTAATACGCCGAACCACGTCTCTCAATCTCATCTACACTAGTGCATTCATTCTCCTGCAAAAATTTTGAAAATGCTGATGGAATGGATGAAATGACTTTATCTCTAATGATCAGATCTTCTAATCTTTGATAATTTTTGTCAATTTTAGCTGCTGAAGTCCATTTGGTAAATATATCTCGGACTAAGCAGAGGTAATCAGAGAACGTTTGAGTCGGTTTTGGGCTCAACTTGCTGAATTGTTCTCTGTAACCTGCCTCATCTAACATAAAATGTGCCATAATCTTTGCTTTCAGATAATGGTAATCTTTTCTGAGGTCTTTGGGGATGGTCTCAATGACTTTAAGAGGCTCCCCTGATAAACTCCTCATATAAACAATATTCCATTCAGACAGTGGAACCTGGTAATGTTCCATTAAAGTTTCAAAATTGTGGGTAAAGGCTGCGATGCAGTCACCCGAGGTATAATTACGTACAATACCTTGATATTTCTTGTACTGGTTTTCTTTCTCCAGTCTCTCAGATTTCTTAGACTCTTTGTTGATAGCAGTCTCAGTATCAAGTTGTTTCATCTTTAATTGTAACTCCAGTTCTTCTTTCTTACTCTGAGCTGCTATTTCTGCTTTCTTTAATTCTGTTTCTTTTTCCATCTCTGCTTTCTTCAGCTCACTATCTATCCCAGCTTGTTTTGTCTTTGCAGACAATTCTGCTTCTGCTTGCTTGGCAGCTCTTTCAGCTGCTCGTTCATCGCGTTCAGAAGCTTTCTCCTGTACTATTAGGTATTCAGAGTATTTGTTCTCACTCCACTTTGTTAACTCATCACCTGTTAACTTTAACTTCAACCCCATATCGATGAAATCATTTAATGAAGACATGATGGAAAATGTCAATGAAATACCAGCCACACAATTTGTTCCAAGTGGTTAGTAAAGTAAACAATTTACAATTTGCGTTCTATTGACAATACGTACCCCAAATTTGCATCCAAAAGTATATGAAAAGAAAAATATACTCAAGTGCCCTGGATGCGGTGAAGAACGGTTGGAAATCGGGCTAGGAACTGTAGGGTCGCTACTTCGAAACACAAATGACCTCTATGCGCACGGTTTCAGATGGTACGGAAAAACCTGCTTTGTTTTGGAGGAAATAAATTAGCGTCTATTTGATGGTGTGTGCCTGCTTGTCACTAAGTATTGAGTAGGTTTGTATGGCGTTGAGTGTAATTGTATGTCGTAATGTTGTCAGTCAACAACAATTTTTTTTTCAAAACACAAGTCACTTTCTTTCCAAAACTTTCTTCTTTCCACAACTCAATTCACAAAGACAATCTACATATATCTCAACACTCTACAACATTGATGACACATCACTTACATCAAGATGACATTCAGTAAGGACATAGACATCAAGTTTACAAGATGGCGACAAGGTCACAATGGCGACAAGTTCACACTGTCGACAAGGTCAAAACGGTGACAATTTCAACAATCACAAATGTTTTACACGTTTACAAGATCAAACAATATGTATGCACTGTACGTTTACAACTAGTCTCCATGTTTCAACAATGTAATATTATATCAAAATGAGCCTTCCACGATCACATTTACATGTACAATCAAATTTGACAAAAATTCTAAGTTCACAAACTCTAGTTTTAACCGTTAATCACATAACCACGTTCATTTCAAAGCCGGACGAATGCCACCACGTCCACACATGTCAGGGTCTTAAACTTGGCTCGCTAACCTAACACATGTGAGACAGTACAAGTACAACGTGATTTGACTCAAGACTCAATGACACAACGTTCAATGGATTTATTTACAGATCATATACAGTACGATGATCACAACAAGATATACTTGATACTTCAATACACTTACATCCTCAATACAGCTCATAGTCTATCTCTCAAGATGTCCAGACACTCGACTTTCAGGCACAGAAACCACACAACGCCTTTCTCTCATCATGCGTCCGGTCCAGTCGACGTCCCAGAGCTGTCTCCCTATAGCTCGCAACTTGCCTCCCCACATGAGGTGGCTTCACGAGACATGCGTGCGTCCTTGCCTGACCGCTGGCCGTCTCGTCAGCCAGCAACCTTGCAGGCAGGTGACTACTACTCGCCTGGCGGCGTAACGAAGTTCCGTCATCCCTGCTGGGGACTAAGTCACCTGGCGGGCGTAACGATGTCACTGCATCACTGCACTTCGGTAGACTCTGACAGACTGGTATGTGTGAGCGCGCACACACACACACACACACACACACATGCATACGTCTACACATCTCAACAAACATTCATACCACCATATCATTGATCATTGGCACCTTTATGTCTTGACAGACGATAGTTTGGTACATTGTGCATCAAAAAGGCTTAATAACTAAGACCCACAGCGGTGGCCAGTGTGGCTGATAAGGCCAATTCGTGTTGCAAATGTTTGTCCACAGTAGGTGCATGTGAAAACATGGTCATTACCACCATCATGCACCATCTTACGTCTCTCACGCTCTGTACGTATATGGTATATATGAGACAGTAGAGAGAGAGAGAGAGAGAGAGAGAGAGAGAGAGAGAGAGAGAGAGAGTGGTTTGGTATAGTATCTGTGATATGCCACATGGGATATGCAGAATTTAGTACCTGTGATATGCCACAAGGGATATGCAGAATTGGGTCTAAAAATACGAGGCTTCACTCATACTGTTCCATATGAGATATGTCAGTAGGGTTGATTGTTATACCATGTATTGTAGGATCGAATCCCCCAATGCATTTCTTCTTGAAGACGACCATAATCCCTGTTTCCTTACAATTCAAGACCAAACCTAGTATCTCACTGTGTACAATAACCGCATCCAGCAAATGTTGTAGATCCTGCTCGTTGTCAGCAATCAATCGTCCATATATCTGATATTATTGATGTTTTGTAGGAACTAAGAGGCCTTTAAATAATGAACTATCTGTTCTTGTATCACGACAGTGATTATGGGTAGACTTTCCTGCAGGCTTGGCCATGGGAATCCCATGGGGAAAAAAGGGTGATTTTCTGAATAGTGTAGGGATGAGATGGGACGGGATGGGACAGGCATAAATCACCATTGGAAGGGACAGAAAAACATGTCCCTTGGACAAGCCTGCCAGGCGCAATGTAAACTATGTCCCATGGACAACCTTGCTTATCTGTTCATGGCCACCAGCTTACAACTATCATTACTATTACTATTATCAATTTTATTATAAAAAAGAAGAATTCGCAGTGTGAAAGGACCAGTTCGTGAGGGTGTCATCCTGACACTTCTGGCGTCTAAAAGAGAAGCTCGAAGATTAAGATAAAAATATCTTGGATTCAATAAATGAAAGCAGTCTTGAACAGGAGACTTTATTCCCAAACGGGGCCCTGGAACATGCATTACTAACATGTATTTCCCTAACCCTAACCCTAACCCAAACCCTAACCCCATCCCTAACCCTAATCATACACAATAGCACTTGCTTGTCTTCTTTATCTTCTATTATGTACTTAATACATTATACTGACCCCCAATGATATGCCAGTTTGTACTGCTCTCTAATATAGAAGATATAGACGTCACGTGACCAGAACCGTTTGGGAATAAACACTTCGATCTTGAACTCTATTAGATGATGCATCCAATTCATTTGTGCATTGTATGTTACTGAACACATTAATCATTTTTTATCATTAACAAATTGTAGTATTTGTTTCTAAAAATAAAAAAAAAATAAAAAAAAAAACCCTTATTAGTTACTATGCTTCTCCACTGCTGATACGATCTTAGCGGGTTATGAAGAGCTAATGGGTAACGTCCTCTTACCCGAGCAGTCACCATGCGATCTACAGGCTACAGTGTTTATTTCACCTCCGACGGAAAATATCGCAGCGCTTTACGCAGGGTTGGAACATAAACTTTAAGATGTATTCACGGCTATCTGACCTCTTGACTAACAGCCCCTGAGTGTTATTGTTTTTGTTGTCACGGTTATGTGACTGCGACTGTTGTGCTATTATTGCTCTCTTTTGTTATTGTTGGTTTCATAATTGCTGCCAGTGGTTTTGGTGTTAATGTTGTTTGTTTCGTTGTTTGTAAAGCGTAAGCAACACAAATGGGTAACACAGATAGGCTCAGATTGCTAACTTGAAAACGTCAAAACATCAAAGGTCAAGTTCCAACAAAGAAGTAATTTACATATTACTTTGATCGTCAACTTTACGACAATTCACAAGATGTGCAATCTAAACTTTACGACAATATACAATTAGAGTAATCTACACTTTACTTAGATACACATGCTGTGTAATCTACAATTTACGACATTATACAAGTAGTGCGATCTACACCTTATAAGGACACGTAAATAAGTCTAAGATATATCCACAGTTTACGCTACGAGGAGACATCAACATCATTCTTATTGGCTTTTGTCCTTTTTTTAAGTATTAATAAATACTAGCAATTTTGCTGAGGTTGTTAAGAATCTTACCAATGGCACAAGGCTTGGGCTCGCATCTAATGCCTGTCGCTGGGGTCAAAATAGTCGTCAGTATGTCCTTGCAATCACTGGGGTCACTACTTCCGTCCATGGTCAGCTCAAGTCCAGTTTGTAGCCTTACCTCCCTTTCATCACCTGAAGAGGAGGATGTATAAATACACGATGAAACGAATCGCTCAGCCAGTCGATTGTTTTGTTTTTTTAAAAAGAGAAATGTTAAATGTGGTTTTAGAGAAGAATGCTGAAAATTCATTTGTCAGCCAGCATGAGCAATCTATACATTTTAAGAGAAGCTAGGTCCAGTGGAAATGTGGCTTCTGTGAAAAATGCAAAGAAAACATTGGACAGACAGTCAAATCAATGGGCAAGTCGTGCAAGAGGCGAAACATGATCGACCACGCTTACAGGCATGGCACATAATAATGATGATAAGATGACGACAGTCATAAATTTTGTCCACATTATGAGAAGACAAAAACTGGAACATTTTGTGACAACCGGAACGATTTGTGGAAAGAGACATAGAGAAAGGCAGAGTGAGAAAAATTTTGACATTCTTGTGTCATGACACGGCAAGGAGTCTCCACACGAATTGATCCGTGCCGTCGGGGATCGCAATTCGTGGAGGTGCAAAATCGCTCCCGCCAGCCAGCAAGACACTGGGTGGGAGTCCGTCACGTGCACAAAGATGTTGTTGAAACTGGCTATCAAGTGATCACAGCCAAAAGCATTCTCTTCTTCTTTGGTTTGTGGCAGATAAACATGGTTTAATCTGGAAAGATGAAGAATAAACATATGGTTGTGTAACCATATGTATTTAGCTTCAATAACATTTTAAAAATATATCACGAAAGTCATCAGGAACAAGGATCACACGAATCAACAAGTCAGGAGGCTCAATAAATAAACACATAAACAACAAGAATGTAACACGAGTCTCGGGGTTGAAATGTGTAGATAGAATTGTAATGGGGGACAGAAGATTTGACATAGAGATAGATACAGGATGACGGAATTGAAGCACTGATACTTGGAAGGAGGACACATGGAGATAAGTGGACTGTTATAGGGGTGTGAACACAGGGAGAGAGGTGTATATGACATGAAAGAGAACACACAGAGAGAAGTGGATATCACAGAAAAGAGAATACACAGAGAGAAGTGGATATCACAGAAAAGAGAATACACAGAGAGAAGTGGATATCACAGAAAAGATAACACTTGGAGATAACACCAGGAGAGAAGTGGATATCACTGGAAAGATAACACATGGAGAGAAATGGATATCACAGGAAAGATAACACATGGAGAGAAGTGGATATCACAGGAAAGATAACACATGGAGCGAAGTGGATATCACAGAAAAGATAACACATGGAGAGAAGTGGATATAACAGGAAGGAGAACATAGGAAGAGAAGTGGATATTACATAAAAGAGAACACCGGGAGAGAAATGGGTATCACAGGAAAGAAAACATAGTGAGAGAAGTGGATACCACATGAAAGATAACACAAGGAGAGAAGTGGATATTACATGAAAAATAATACAAAGGCGAAGTGGATGTCACATGAAAGAGAAAACATGGAGATAAGTGGATATCACATGAAAGATAACAAGGAGAGAAGTGGACATCACAGGAAAGAGAATACGGTGAGAGAAGTGGATATCACATTAAAGAGAACACAAGGAGAGAAGTTGGTATGACAGGGATAGATAACACACTCTGTGTGTATATCATCAATAACTAGATTCTTGTCTGATCTATGAGTGAAGACTGACAACTTATGGGTATATCTGGTTACAAGAATGTCGACCCATTACAAACTAATAAAATAAAAGGAAACAAACAAGCAACGAAACTAAACAAATTACGGATGTTCACAAAATGTAGACACTTTCAAAATTCGCCTACCTCGGAGCATGCACGGATTGTCTACAAATCGTTTACGGGGATTTCTCTCAGCCAAAACTTCGGCTACCCACTCGTTGATGGCATCGATGCCAAACTGGAGGTAACTGTGCACGTACAGCTCGAAAGTTCGTCTTTTTATTGTAACCTGCAAAGACAACATTCTTTCTCCACTGAGAGCAGTTACATTTCGTTAACAATGCTTTACATAAATTGACCAACCAAAGTTTATTCACAGGAGATAAAACATTATTTCCAACCAATCAGATTCCATTCACGTGAAATCAACCATAGCTTCCCGCTTATCCGAGAAATCATTCTCAAAATCCTACCAACAAGAAATCATTAACTTAAAATCAACCATAATTTCCTACTAATAAGAATTCATTAACTTGAAATCAATGGTAATTTCCTACCAATAATAACTCATTAACTTAACATCAACCATAATTTCCTACTAATAAGAATTCATTAATTTGAAATCAATGGTAATTTCCTACCAATAATAACTCATTAACTTAAAATCAACCATAATTTTCTACCATTCAGTTTGTGTTAAGAAATATGGCAAATTAGGTGTTTCACAATTCTATGTTGACGTGTTCACTTTTATTGTTACCACAAGCATTAGCATTTGTTTAATTCCAAGCAAAGATTGAGGGGTGAATTGCCCAGCTGAGTGGCTGGTAGGCGAACAAGGCGATGATCGATGTGAGAAGAGCAATAGATGGGCCAGACATTATCAGCGCTATAAGAGATGCTGGACGAACAGGTGGCTTAAAGGAAACCTGGCAATCAGCGTCCTTGTCCAGAGTGGGGGAGGTGGGAGTGAAGCTTGGAGTCGACAGACATGAACTTTATGTCAAGAGCACAAGACATCTGATTAAGCAACACATAATTGGGCGGAGATGTTATGGAGGGGATCGCAGGACGTGTGGACATGTCCTGCGTGTGGTGATGAGGTCCTCACTAACCAGTGGTTTGTTGGTAGTGAATCCCACGGAACACAGATTGTTTGGATAGTTGGTTGTGAATGCCATAGACGGTAGATTGTTTGGTTAGTTGGTTGTGAATTCCATAGAAGGTAGATTGTTTGGATAGTTGGTTGTGAATGCCATAGACGGTAGATTGTTTGGTTAGTTGGTTGTGAATGCCATAGAAGGTAGATTGTTTGGATAGTTGGTTGTGAATGCCATAGAAGGTAGATTGTTTGGTTAGTTGGTTGTGAATGCCATAGAAGGTAGATTGTTTGGTTAGTTGGTTGTGAATGCCATAGAAGGTATATTGTTTGTTAGTTGGTTGTGAATGCCATAGACGGTAGATTGTTTGGTTAGTTGGTTGTAAATGCCATAGACGGTAGATTGTTTGGTTAGTTGGTTGTGAATGCCATAGAAGGTAGATTGTTTGGATAGTTGGTTGTGAATGCCATAGACGGTAGATTGTTTGGTTAGTTGGTTGTGAATGCCATAGACGGTAGATTGTTTAGTTAGTTGGTTGTGAATGCCATAGACGGTAGATTGTTTGGTTAGTTGGTTGTGAATACCATAGAAGGTAGATTGTTTGGTTAGTTGGTTGTGAATGCCATAGAAGGTAGATTGTTTGGTTAGTTGTTTGTGAATCCCCTGGAAGACAGATTGTTTAGTTAATTGGTTGTGAATACAATAGAAGGTAGATTGTTTGGATAGTTCGTTGTGAATCCCATAGAAGGTAGATTGTTTGGTTAGTTGGTTGTGAATGCCATAGAAGGTAGATTGTTTGGTTAGTTGGTTGTGAATGCCATAGACGGTAGATTGTTTGGTTAGTTGGTTGTGAATGCCATAGAAGGTAGATTGTTTGGTTAGTTGGTTGTGAATGCCATAGAAGGTAGATTGTTTGGATAGTTGGTTGTGAATGCCATAGAAGGTAGATTGTTTGGATAGTTGGTTGTGAATGCCATAGAAGGTAGATTGTTTGGTTAGTTGGTTGTGAATGCCATAGAAGGTAGATTGTTTGGTTAGTTGGTTGTGAATGCCATAGAAGGTAGACTGATTGGATAGTTGGTTGTGAATGCCATAGAAGGTAGACTGATTGGATAGTTGGTTGTGAATGCCATAGAAGGTAGATTGTTTGGTTAGTTGGTTGTGAATCCCATAGAAGGTAGATTGTTTGGATAGTTGGTTGTGAATGCCATAGACGGTAGATTGTTTGGATAGTTGTTTATGAATGCCATACAAGGTAGATTGTTTGGTTAGTTGGTTGTGAATGCCATAGAAGGTAGATTGTTTGGTTAGTTGGTTGTGAATGCCATAGAAGGTAGATTGTTTGGTTAGTTGTTTGTGAATGCCATAGAAGGTAGATTGTTTGGTTAGTTGTTTGTGAATGCCATAGAAGGTAGATTGTTTGGTTAGTTGTTTGTGAATGCCATAGAAGGTAGATTGTTTGGTTAGTTGTTTGTGAATGCCATAGAAGGTAGATTGTTTGGTTAGTTGTTTGTGAATGCCATAGAAGGTAGATTGTTTGGTTAGTTGTTTGTGAATGCCATAGAAGGTAGATTGTTTGGTTAGTTGTTTGTGAATGCCATAGAAGGTAGATTGTTTGGTTAGTTGTTTGTGAATGCCATAGAAGGTAGATTGTTTGGTCAGTTGGTTGTGAATGCCATAGAAGATAGATTGTTTGGTTAGTTGTTTGTGAATGCCATAGAAGGTAGATTGTTTGGTTAGTTGTTTGTGAATCCCCTGGAAGACAGATTGTTTAGTTAATTGGTTGTGAATACAATAGAAGGTAGATTGTTTGGATAGTTCGTTGTGAATCCCATAGAAGGTAGATTGTTTGGTTAGTTGGTTGTGAATCCCATAGAAGGTAGATTGTTTGGTTAGTTGGTTGTGAATGCCATAGATGGTAGATTGTTTGGTTAGTTGGTTGTGAATCCCATAGAAGGTAGATTGTTTGGTTAGTTGGTTGTGAATGCCATAGAAGGTAGATTGTTTGGTTTGTTGGTTGTGAATGCCATAGACGGTAGATTGTTTGGATAGTTGGTTGTGAATGCCATAGAAGGCAGATTGTTTGGTTAGTTGGTTGTGAATCCCATAGTAGGTAGATTGTTTGGTTAGTTGGTTGTGAATGCCATAGATGGTAGATTGTTTGGTTAGTTGGTTGTGAATGCCATAGAAGGTAGATTGTTTGGATAGTTGGTTGTGAATGCCATAGAAGGTAGATTGTTTGGTTAGTTGGTTGTGAATCCCATAGAAGGTAGATTGTTTGGTTAGTTGGTTGTGAATGCCATAGACGGTAGATTGTTTGGATAGTTGGTTGTGAATGCCATAGAAGGCAGATTGTTTGGTTAGTTGGTTGTGAATCCCATAGTAGGTAGATTGTTTGGTTAGTTGGTTGTGAATGCCATAGATGGTAGATTGTTTGGTTAGTTGGTTGTGAATGCCATAGAAGGTAGATTGTTTGGATAGTTGGTTGTGAATGCCATAGAAGGTAGATTGTTTGGTTAGTTGGTTGTGAATCCCATAGAAGGTAGATTGTTTGGTTAGTTGGTTGTGAATGCCATAGACGGTAGATTGTTTGGATAGTTGGTTGTGAATGCCATAGAAGGTAGATTGTTTGGTTAGTTGGTTGTGAATGCCATAGAAGGTAGATTGTTTGGTTAGTTGGTTGTGAATGCCATAGACGGTAGATTGTTTGGTTAGTTGGTTGTGAATGCCATAGAAGGTAGATTGTTTGGATAGTTGGTTGAGAATGCCATAGAAGGTAGATTGTTTGGTTAGTTGGTTGTGAATGCCATAGAAGGTAGATTGTTTGGTTAGTTGGTTGTGAATGCCATAGAAGGTAGATTGTTTGGTTAGTTGGTTGTGAATGCCATAGACGGTAGATTGTTTGGTTAGTTGGTTGTGAATGCCATAGAAGGTAGATTGTTTGGTTAGTTGTTTATGAATACCATAGATGGTAGATTGTTTGGTTAGTTGGTTGTGAATGCCATAGAAGATAGATTGTTTGGTTAGTTGTTTGTGAATCCCCTGGAAGACAGATTGTTTAGTTAATTGGTTGTGAATACAATAGAAGGTAGATTGTTTGGATAGTTCGTTGTGAATCCCATAGAAGGTAGATTGTTTGGTTAGTTGGTTGTGAATGCCATAGAAGGTAGATTGTTTGGATAGTTCGTTGTGAATCCCATAGAAGGTAGATTGTTTGGTTAGTTGGTTGTGAATGCCATAGTAGGTAGATTGTTTGGTTAGTTGGTTGTGAATCCCATAGAAGGTAGATTGTTTGGTTAGTTGGTTGTGAATGCCATAGAAGGTAGATTGTTTGGTTAGTTGTTTGTGAATCCCCTGGAAGACAGATTGTTTAGTTAATTGGTTGTGAATACAATAGAAGGTAGATTGTTTGGATAGTTCGTTGTGAATACCATAGAAGACATATTATTTGGTTAGTTGGTTGTGAATCCCATTGAAGACATATTATTTTGTTAGTTGGTTGTGAATCCCCTCGAAGATAGATTGTTTGGTTAATAGGTTGTGAATCCCCTGGAAGACAGATTGTTTGGTTATTTGATTGTGAATCCCATAGAAGACAGATTGTTTGGTTAGCTGGTTGTGAATCCACTGGAAGACAGATTATTTGGTTAGCTGGTTGTAAATTCCATAGAAGACAGATTATTTGGTTAGCTGGTTGTAAATTCCATAGAAGACAGATTGTTTGGTTAGCTTATTGTGAATCCACTGGAAGACAGATTATTTGGTTAGCTGGTTGTAAATTCCATAGAAGACAGATTGTTTGGTTAGCTTATTGTGAATCCACTGGAAGACAGATTATTTGGTTAGCTGGTTGTAAATTCCATAGAAGACAGAACTGTAACTCTTAAGAACGATGCAATGCCGCCCTAGTCATCCGAACACTTTCAAAGGCTTGCATCACTATGACTCAACAACGATCGGAAGAAATTTTTCTTTCCAGAATTTCAGGAACTTGGCAGTCAGATCGGTCTAATATTGTGCTTCGCTTATCTCTCATTTTTCATACATTTCATATAGACATTCATACGCCACATGTTAGGCTAATATTCAATGACGACGATGATGATGATGATGATGATGATGATGATGATAAAAATATATGCGTTATAAACGCATGTGAAGCTGAAGTGGAGACATTTCTGCCGATCCTATTCAAACGTAGCAACACCACAGGGATTGCTACATACCTATCAGGTCAATCCCTGAACCTCCTATCAATAGGTATAACTCATTTCATGATCTGGCTTGAGTTATTATACCTTTTTTTGTTTGAAGCTCAATGTAGCAAACTATCGCCTGTCAAATCGGCAAGGTGCCAGAGAGGGAGTGAACTGACAACATAACTACTCACCTGAAACTCTCCATCGTACAACGGGTCTCTGGGAACGAATGTGATCTGTGTTGAACCTCCACCCATCTCTAAGACACCCACAGCTTCCGTGGCAGGTCTGTGACATAAATCAAGGAAGGTCTCAAGTTACAACAGTCTCATTATTGCATCTGTGAAATACATTTTGAAAAGTCTCAATTTACAACAGCCATGTTGTATGGTTTGTGAAATACATTATTAAAAGCCTCAGTGTCTTGTACATAAAATAAAATACCTATTTTGTCTTTGAAACAAATTCATGTCTTGTCTGTAAAATAAATTACCTCTTTTGTCTGTAAAATAAATAATTTGGCTTATTTTTAAAATAAATTTATGTCTTGTCTGTAAAATAAATTTCTATCTTGTCTGTAAAATAAGTTCCTATCTTGTTTGTAAAATAAGTTCCTATCTTGTCTGTAAAATAAATTCCTATCTTGTCTGTAAAATAAATTCCTATCTTGTCTGTAAAATAAATTCCTATCTTGTCTGTAAAATAAATTACTATCTTGTCTGTAAAATAAATTCCTATCTTGTCTGTAAAATAAATTCCTATCTTTTCTGTAATATAAATTCCTATCTTGTCTGTAAAATAAATTCCTATCTTGTCGATAAAATAACTCCTTTCTTGTCGGTGAAATAGTTAACTGACTTGCTTGTAAATAAAATAAATCACCTTTCTCGTTTGTTAAATCAATTACCTGGTTGATATACTAAATAAATTACTTGGTTTGCTATAAAATAATTCCTATCTTGTCTGTGAAATAAACTCATATTGTCTTTGAAATAAATTACATGTCTTGTCTATAAAATAAATTACCTGTTATCGTCGAAGAATCCCAGGAGGTAGTTAGCGGCAACCCAGGAATAAACGCCCTCTTCTTCTCCAGACAGGATGCCAACACCTTCTGGTTTGTACTGGAATGGGTTTAAACTCGAGTTCCGGAACACGGTCTTAATGTCCTCAACCAGGTCTGTTGCCTCGTCGGAACTTAAGAATCGGAGACCTGGGATGAAGAAGCGCCAGCGATTAAATGTATAATTTAGTGGACTTTCCCATTTGCTTGGTCTCTTTCCCCAGGGCGGCATGCCGAAAGCGCCGCACGAAGCACGAACTTCGTCGCCCCAGCGACGACTCCCAGAAGTCTCTGAGAAAACTCCACTCGTGAACCGAGCGACGTAGACTAGAATCGAACCCACAACCTGCGACGCGCGAGGCAGACGGGGTAACCACTTGGCCACGGAGACCCCCAGATAAACATACATGGGACATCCTATTTGTCACCCTTATGGAAAAAGACTATAACCCGATCCGCTGTCCGGAGAGCACGGGGAGCACGGTATTGTTGATCGATGCTGAATACAATTGTCCTGGCAATCTTGTCCCCACCACACGCTAAACTGTTCGATTTGAAGACGAACTTTAGACATCGGAGCTGCAGCGTAATGCGCACCACCCCAAGTGTCTGTCTCGAGGTGAGAAGAAAGTTAAAATATAACAGGAACACCAGCGTGCACCAACAATAAGAACATGAAACTTACGTGCAATTCTTCCTCTTTTGCCATTATTCCCCATTGAGGGATAAACCCTTATACAACCCACGTCAAGCCGTCATTTGATTTGCTATCGCCCTATCTTTTCGGTAATTCTCTTCGCCGTGATTAAGGCCTCCAGTTATTTCGTTCGTCCTGAGAGCTCGAGACGATATATTGTCTAGTTATATTATCCCCAGGTGTTCTCAGTTTGTGTCCTATCCAGCGCCTCTTAGTTCACTCGAGTTTGTTCCGTTCTCTGAGCTATTTACATTATTGATTGTGCCATACAATTTAGTCTCACTTTTCTGTGCAAGCACCTGCTAGAGAATGTGTTTTTTTTTGAATTTTTTTTATTTTTATTTGCGTTCGCTCGTTTTTAACTCAAACGTTGTCTGTAAACGTGCTACTACTTATAGTGCACTGAATGGATTTTTGCGTGCACATTATCATTCCATATAACCAATGTCTCTAGTCATCAGGAGAACCCACCCCAACTTTTGAGGTACTTGTAATTTACATCCCCGAGTCAAGGACGAGAAGTAAACATTTTTGTCCAACTGACCTGTGTAGGGATTGAACTCTCCACCTTGGCGACAGCACACCGAATGTTTAAGAACAACCTCTCTTATCCATTCAGCCATGCTGACCTCCGTTTGTAGTTTATTGGTAATTCTTTTAGTCATTCTTCGATGTCACTGACCCATACAGTAGTACCCATGTAACACGAGTTAAATATTGGAAGTTTTTACCTGCGGTGGCATACAGATAAATGGGTGTACTCCCTCGCTTGCTTTCAGGCACGTTCTGTTTGGCAACGTTGAGAATTCGGGTTAAGTATTCTCTCAATCCGTCTTCATCATTGGCGAATGAGTCCACGCCTGGCTTGAACCGCTCACTGAATACGATGTCCAGTGTAGGTAGAGAGTTGGACTTCTCTGAAGGGGTCACTCTGTGGGCATCAGAAATATGGTCATCACATAATAGGTTAACAAGGCTCATTGGAGAAGCAAAGAATAAGAACATAGTAACTTTCATTGTTGGTGTCTGTGGATTAGGAATGAGTGAAATGGTTTCATAATTGCCCCACATTCATAGTACGGGGTTCCAGATTAGCCGAGAGCGTTTTGAAAGCACATCGTTTTGCATAGAATTAGATGGTACGAGTAGTGGATCGTTCGGAAATCAATTACATTCCACTATCCACCTGCTCCATTCAGCCTCAGAAGATAAGTTATATGAGGGTCCATCGCCAAGCTTAGATTAATAATCATGTGACCGAGTCAGCCAGAATCTGGGTGTTATTTTGGGATTGTTGTCCAAAGAGGGTAATGTGAGATAGATTGTTGAACTTTTTCTTCTTATAGTCCATCTCACGAGGCACTGGTGATCATGTCTGTCTACAGCTTGTGTCTCTTGTGCTGTGAATCATTTCTGATACCTTCTTCTTCTTCTTCAGCATTCCGAGCCATTGAGGTTCATTGCTGCAGATACAAGCCGTCTCCATTTGTCTCTCTGGTTGACATTTCTGATACCGACATTCATTAATGCCATGATGACAAACTGTTCAGCATCTTCTGGCTTGGTCTTCCCCAACCTCTATTCACCTCCAGTTTCTACTGTGACGACACACTCCAGCTTTCCCCTTCTTATGACATGGTCAAAGACTCTAGTCCAGTGTTTCCCAACCTTTTTTGTGCTATGCCCAACCTAAGCCTTTCAAAAATTCTTATGCGCCCCCCCCCCCCCCCCCAACCACTTACATAATTTTTAATATTCGAAAATTGAAATTTTCACTAAAGAAACTTGAATGATAGGTTTTAGGAAGAAATCACTAGGAAATTATTGAGCAAACACAGTAAGTAAATTTGCAAAACATGTAATGGAGAACTGAAATTCAGAACAAAATAATTTTAATGAAAATTTTTTCTATATTATTTTAATTATTAGTAATTATTTATTATTTAAGTTTAGTGAGATCCTTGCGCTTGATGCTTGCTGCAAAAAGATTTTAGGTCAGGTTCCAAATTAGTTAACTTAAGCCTCAAGTCTCCCTATCTAGCTTCTTCTTCTTTTTTTTTTTTTTTTAGCAGCAAATCATTTATGGCACTAAATCCGCATTCAGCTAAATATGAAGATGGAAACGGTAACAATAGTTCTCTTGCACATTTGGTTGTATCTGGATATTTGATTTCGGTTTCCTCAAAAATCCATGCCACCGCTCCTATTATATTAAATAAAGCTTTAATTGACTCATCAATTTGCATTTCTGCGAGTTCTTCTTGATACTGCATATTTGAAATATCAGACCAATCCACAAACATTGGCTGCATCATCCAAGTTGGGAAATCAATTTGTTTCAAATCAGAAAACTTTCTTTTAAATCAGCCGATAAAATTTACAGATGATCGACAATAACCTCCCCCCCCCCCCCCCCCCCCAAAAAAAAAAAAATAAAAAATAAAAATAATAATAATAATATGAACTGGAGTAAACGTAGACTAAAAAATGCATATTTAAATATATATGGCACATTTACCCCACCGCAACAAAAAAAAAAAAAAAAACAAACATACATTTTCATTTGACAAATTTTTCTAGAAAATGATGCTTCTAAAACTGAAATTAATCACACACAAAATTACCAATTGAATTTACATACCATTTATATATCACTTATATTTATACAATGTATATATATATATATATATATATATATATATATATATATATATATATATATATATATATATATATATATATATATATATATATTTAAAACAACGAGACTTTTACAACAATTTAACGGACGCTTATTTCAAATTAACACTAACGGTGAATGCTGAGCGTTACTGCGAAACACTGCAGAAACTGATATCCCATTCAGAACAAATAGCGCGAAATGCTTAGTGCCGGCCCAGTATAACCAGTAGTTCAACTCTAACGTCTAACAATTAAATCACAGCCACTAACATGGCGGACAGAAGTTGCTTATATTGGACGCTTACCCAGCTCAAGTAGCGACTGAGAGTCGCCATACGGTTAACTTACACTCTGGCCCAGTCCACTTTCAAATTGCCCCCCTTAACAATCGAATTGCCCCTCTTAATAATCGAATTGCCCCCCCCCCCCCATCCCCCTGTGGGACGTGGGACCACGTTGGGAAACACTGCTCTAGACAGTCTTCTTCTGCTGTGAGTAACCAGTTCTCTTTGTGAGTTATAGTCCATTTACATTTGGTTGCCTCCGTATAAAAATCCATATCTCAGTAACCAACTGGGGGAAAATTATGAGATTTAGCATATAACCTCATCATCATGTCCATCCAACAAAAAAAGTTTTGTTCTGGAGATTGTACAGCAGATTTCAATGTTTGTTTATATGCGGCATATAATTTACAGGTCAGAGATTAAGTTCATAATTTTAAATGTATTACACCGTAGCCAGACAATCAACGTTCAGTGTTGAATATTCTACGTATTTCACGGGATTGGCCTTATGCCAAGAACCAAGCGGTGTGTTTAAACTGGGAGGGTTCAGAGGTGTCGTCAAAATGTGGGTTATTTCATGAAACCTGATTATTATTATTGTTTTTTTTTAAATCTTACCACTTATCGCTAACATTGAAATGTGTGAATATTTTTCAATGGGATTGAATGCGAAATTGTGTATACACTTCAGATCATCGCTATGAAGTTGGACACATATTTTTGTCAAGGAGCTGATCTCAGGAAACTGTTGTATACTATTACAAATTCCGAAAAAAGAACGGTGCATGCATTGGGTTTGAGTAAACGGACATTTCGTCGATGGGTGCAAGAATCTGGAATTAAACCACCACGCAATAACCAAACGGTAGATAGAAAGGTTATTGTAGACAGCTTTGACAAGGATGTCATAAGGCGAGCTATTATAAAAATGCTTTAAAAAGTCGCTTAAAAGTCGACAGGGGCAACTTCGTTGCACTGGGTTCTATCCCATATGGCTCGGTCTCTTTCCGCAGCGCGGAAAGCATTGCACAAAGCACGAACTCAGCCGCTCTAGCGACGACCCACAGAAGTCTCCGAAAAATTTAACTCGTGAACCGAAGGATGAGGCCCGGAATCGAACCCACAACCTTTGGAGCCCGAGTCAAAAGGCGTGACCACTTCGCCACGGAGACTTCTACAATTATACAAATTTTGGATTTTATATCCAGGATTATTCAGCATTATAAAAATGCTGGATGCCAAAGAAACAGTGACTGTAAGGAAACTTAGGGTTTGGTTGAGAAAGAACAATAACATAGAGCTGCCCAAAACAACTTTGTGGAAAATTATAAGGACATTATCTTCACTTTTAGAAAGTACAAGGAAGGTAGAAATATTCTTTGCGAGCAACCGCATTTAGGAGCCATGAGAAGCAGATACCCACGTTAAATAAAGGAAATGCGCAAAGAAAATTATGGCATAGTGTATTTGGATGAAATGTGGATCAATGCGCACCACACAAGTGATAAGGAATGGCAATCAGTGGATGGACAGATAAAGCGATATGTGCCCAGTAGTATAGGACAGCTTTTGGTCATGCCCATGCTGGTAATACTCATTATGGCTCACAACAGAATGCTGGGCTTGTGTTCGTATCAAAGCATACAGACAATAGGGATTATCAAAATAAGGTGAATGGTAATGTATTTAGAGATTGGCTCGAGAATACTGTGCTTCCATCCCTAGATAGACCGTCGTGTCCAATTATGGACAATGCATGATATCAATGTTGTTGCCCAAGAAGACAAAATACCTACTGCATCTAGCACAAAGGGAGCAGTAAAGATATGACTCCGAGAGAAAAAGATACCATTTCCAGAAACGTATTTCTGGCTAGAATTGCTGTCCCTTGTAAAACAGACGCTAAAATGCAAGAAATATCAAATCGACAAGTTTATAGAAGAGCATCGTCACGGGTGCTTGAGACTTCCGCCGTACCACTCTCATTTTAACCCTATAGAACTTGTGTGGGCTAAAATTAAAGGACAGGTAGCAGCTGACAATACTATATTCAAATTGTCTGACGTCAAGATACTAATCTAGTCCGCGCTATTAAATATTGATAAAAGTTACTGGAAAAATATGAGGACCATGTGTTAAAAGAGGAAGAGGACTATTGGAGAAAGGATGGATTGAATTTTATGCAACAGAGAGCAGTCGTCAACCTAATGGTATCGTCCGACACAGATTAAGGTCTGAGTAGATCGCAGACCTTAATCCACGTGCATGCTTACTGGGATATTTTGCTCCAACTATTCAGATGAATTGCAGGACCTAAACATTACAGCATCAGCACAATGTCAATGGCAACAGTTTGTATTCCACAGTGATGAATTTTCAATTCCGCAAGCCTTCAGCGGTGACAAACAACTGATATTGAAAAAAATAAAACACACACACACTAAACGCATTGAATACCAACAGAAGAGTAATATTGCGGTGGAAACTGACATATTGTGGCATAACAAGAAACGTGAGAGCAAACACGTTGTCAAATTAGGGGACAACACACGTGCATACGAATCAATCTAAAAACTTCAATGAAAAGAGGACCAACATCTTGGTCGTTAAGAAGAAAGCCCACTACAGAGACACTGACAACTATTTTCATAGTGCAAAACAGATAATCATGTTCCGTCTCTGAACAGTAAACAGCAGAGTAGACAATCTTTCACAACAACTGAAACCGGGTCTGTCACCCATGTGTACATGTGGACAAATTACACAGACAGTTGAACAGATCCTTAAAAATAGAAACATGATGACTAAATTGCGGTATCATTTCTGGTTACTCCATACGCACATTAACGCACAGCTATTTGGAATCTTTCACGAACTCAATATAAAAAGCTAAATGCGTCTTAGTAACATGAATACTTGTGTACAATTATTAACCAGCAGCTGAAGAAACAAGAAGGAAATGAAAAATAAGGTAAGAAATATATTCCTTCTACTTTCCTGTCAATTTACACATTATTTACCCCATACCTCTGTAAATTCTCTGTCTTTACTAATATTACACATTGCACCCCTCTCGGGAGTCTCCGTGGTGAAGTGGTCAAGCCGTCTGACTCGGACTCCGAAGGTTGTATGTTCGATTCCGGGCCGCGTCCTTTATTTCACGAGTGTATTTTCCGGAGACCCCAGAGGGTCGTCGCTGGAGCAACGGAGTTCGTGCTTTGTGCGACGCTTCCCGCGCTGCGGAATGAGACTGAGCCATATGGCATAAAAACCCGGGGCAATGCAGTCGACCCTGTCGACTTTTAAGCTACTTCTTTTATTGCACCCACTCCCATACGAATCCGGATACGCCTTGTGTCGTCATCTGAATTTGCGAGGCATTCATTACTGTAAAAACAAGTTTGTTAGCGAGAAATCACTAGTTTTATATCAAAACGTCAAAGAAATGTCGCCGCTTTCGATGATTTAAGTTGCTTTTGGACCTATCAAAGACATATTCCTTGGGTGGGGGTAAATATAAGACGGCAGGAAAAATTTCATAACGATGCAACGGACAGTTTTCAAAATAATTGATCGTGAATGACGGCATTCATTTCCGGACAGACTATAGCTTCTTTCAATATGTCTTAATTGGTCTTTCTATCCGACCACGATGTTCCAATCATTCTTTTATACAATCACATCTCCGTAGCTTCCATAATCCCTCACTTGTCTGTTAATTTTCCACGATTTGCTTCCTTACATGAGGGAGAATGGCAAACTACTGAGCATAATACTGCCTAGGAAATCACAAAAAGTCAGTAAATGATGGATTTAATTGCAGGGTTGCAAGACAAGCAGCTAACTATACAAACCTTCTTTGCGGGGGTCAAGGAGAGATGGCAAATGGCACCCAACACTATCATAAGGATGATATATTAGTATTATCATCCTTATGATAGTGTTGGGTGCCATTTGGGTAGCGGGGTAGGGGTATCCCCTATCAAAGGAGAAGTAAGGCGCCTCCTTCCCTCCGCTAGCCTACGGGACACCCTTGGGCAAGGTGGAGTACCCGTTTAGCCCCCCGATCAGGTTTACGTGAAGCCATGGGTGCAGGTGGTGGATGAAGTTGGAGAGCAGCCAACAGATAGTTGTAGGTTATGGTCTCCACCTTCACGACGGTAGGCAGAGGATCTCTTTTTTGAGGAGACAATGGCTACGGTCACTGACCAGTATGGTCACTGCTAGGAAGGAAAGCAATGGCAAACTACCTTCTTTACACATGCCAAGAAAATCATGTTGTGTGAAATCATCGATAATCAGAGAAACGGCGTAAATGGGTGCTCCATAGGAGCAACCTCGCCCGGTAGGGATAGTCATGCGCACCAGGTGACTCCAGACCTTCAACAGGCTACTAGGTGCAACAGATTAATATCATTGAAAGTAGGAACTTGGAACGTTAGAACAATGAATGCAGATGGAAAGTTAGAAAACATCAAAAAAGAAATGAAGAGAGAGAAGATTAACATATTAGGAATATCGGAAACGAGATGGAAAGGAGCAGGGATAAGGACAGGAGAGGATTGTAAGATTATTTACTCTGGGGGAGAAGAACAGCAAAGAGGTGTAGCCATTATATTAGATAAGCAAACATCAAATTCTGTCAAAGGATATCATGCTGTGTCAGACAGAGTCCTATTAGTAAAATTAAACGGAAGACCTTTTAAAATAAATGTCATTCAAGTATATGCCCCAACAAGTGAAAGCAGTGAAGAAAGCATAGAGGAATTTTATAATGACGTGGAGTCTGCTTTGAAGAACTGCAAAAAATCAGAAATAAATATCATAATGGGTGATTTCAACGCAAAAATAGGACAGCAAGGCGATGGATGCAGTGTAGGCAACCATGGTTTGGGAGAGAGAAATGAAAGAGGATACAGACTTGTAGAATGGGCAAAAGAACAAGAAATGGTTGTAGGAAACACCTGGTTTAAACAGCATCCTAGAAGATTATGGACATGGAGGAGTCCAGACAGCAGGATTAAAAACCAGATAGATTACATCCTGATTAGCAAAAGGTTTCGAAATGCGTTAACAGTCGTAAAAACAGTTCCAAATGCAGACTGTTACAGTGATCACAGATTAATTACAGGCACATTGAGGGTAAAGTTAAAGAAAGTCAAGTATACAGCAGGAAACCCTAAATATGACTGGTGCAAATTGAAAACTGACAAAGAAATACAAGATAATTTTAACATAGAAGTAAAGAACAAATTTGATATATTGTCTGATCTAGAGATCCTGTTTCAAGATGTAGATGATCAATGGGAAACGATGAAGAATTCAATCAGTTGCGCAGCAGAAAAAACTATTCCAAAAGTAAAGAAAGTGGGCCGTAAGACATGGATGACTGAAGAAATTTTACAACTAATGGAAACAAGAAGACAGAACAAAAATAATCCTGCCAAATATGAAGAAATTCACAGAAAAGTGAGAACCTTATGTAAGGAGGCAAAAGAAACATGGCTTGAGAAAAATTGCAGAGAAATTGAAAAACAACACAACAGTAACAATGCGAACCTAATGCACAAAAGAATTCAGGAGCTTACTAATCAAAGAACACGTACATCAGCAGGCTGCCTAAAGACAAAAGATGGAAGAGTCATAATAGAAAAAGATCAGATATTACATGAATGGTCAGATTACGTGAAAAACCTGTATGACGACAACAGAGACGAACAGTATGATGTTCAAAATAATAATGAAGGACCAGCAATTTTGAAGATGGAGGTTCAGAATGCTCTTAACCATATGAAATCTGGCAAGACCCCCGGTTCAGACAGCGTCACAACAGAAATGATTAATGCTTTAGAAGAATATGGAATAGATCAAGTTACCAGTCTGCTTAATACAATATATGATACTGGAAATATACCTCAGGAGTTATGTAATTCTGTATTTATTGCAATCCCAAAGAAATCAGGAGCCTTGGAATGTGATCAACATCGAACAATTAGTATAATGAGTCACATCACGAAGATTTTGCTAAGAATTATCATGCAAAGAGTTAGGAGGAAAATACAACCTGAAATAGGAGAAGAACAATGTGGGTTTGTGGAAGGCAAGGGTACAGTAAATGCTGTGTATATACTGAGAAACATAATCGAACGTTCTATAGAAGTAAACAAAGATCTACACCTTTGCTTTATTGACTACACAAAGGCTTTTGATAAAGTGAGACATGTCAACATGATAAGGATGCTTGAAGATCTACAAATTGATGGAAAAGATCTTAGACTTGTAAAAAACATATATTGGAAACAACAAGCTGCCATAAGAGTTGATAATGAAGTAAGCCAATATCAGCCTATTAAAAGGGGTGTGAGACAGGGATGTGTAATGTCTCCAGATCTGTTTTCCCTGTACAGTGAAAGTATTTTCAGAAATATTGAAGATATGGAAGGAATCAACATTGGGGGACGATGCATCAATAACATTAGATATGCAGATGATACAGTCTTGATTGCAGACAATGAACAGGACCTGCAAAATTTAGTAGATGCGATTGTGACACACAGTGAACAACTAGGGTTAGAATTAAATTGTAAAAAAACACAGATTATGGTCGTCACTAGGAAGGACGAAATACCACAATGTAATATACAAGTAAATGGGAATATTCTTCAACAAGTGAGCAGGTACAATTATCTCGGAACAGTAATAACATCTGATGGGAGATGCCTTGAAGAGATTAGAACAAGAATCGCCATGGCAAAAGTAGCCTTTAGCAAGATGAAAAACATATTGACCTATAAAAAGATGTCAATTGAAACGAGAAAGAGAGTGTTGAGATGCTACATTGAGCCTGTACTTTTGTATGGTTGTGAAGCGTGGACAATGAGCAGTCAGGCTGAAAAACATCTGATGGCTGTAGAGATGTGGTTTCTGAGGAAAATGCAAAGAATACCATGGACAGCCAGAAAGACCAATGAACAAGTCCTTCAAGAAACAAATGAAGATCGTAAATTGATTAGAGAAATTAGACGTAGACAGTCAAAATTTTTTGGACATGTTATGAGAAGAAATGGATTGGAGAATTTGGTGACAACTGGTAAGATCGAGGGGAACAGACCAAGGGGAAGACCTAGAAGCAAGTATATCGACTATGCTTGGCCTTGTGGCATAGTCGAGACAGAAACACGGAGCTGATCCACGACTCTGGTGATCGGGTGAGATGGCAGAACATGACCGCCCACGCTTACCGGCATGGCACATGATGGATGGATTAGTATTATTGTATACGTTCAAAATGATATGCAACTTGATATGCAATTTTTAAAATCTGTGTAACCTGGGAAAAGAGTGGAGCAGTCCGAGAGATCTAACTTATGTACTATGTGCCATGTGTCGCAGGACAAATAATGCGGTAATCGGGAAATAGAAAAGGATAGTGCACATTGAACGCACAAAAGCTGACTTGGTGATGAAGACGTCAGTGAGCGACCGATAGGGACGGGAAGAGATCAACGAAGGACGCAAGAACTTAGATCATCACAAGAGAATTCGAAGAGCTTATTTGGAAAATGTGAACATCAGGAAGAGATGGTTGAATACAAGACGAAGGAAGAGATGAAGATATTAAAAGAAAAACCAACAAAGAGAATATGGGCAATGAGAAACGATTTGATAGTTGAGAAGGTGGACACGAAGGTGTCAAGGTCTCACATCCGAGGTTGCGACGCGTTGTCTGTACCAACGCCAGACAACATAACAACACGCAACCCTGAGTGATGTTAAACACTGCAGAGAGAACGCGGCGTCTTCGACGACGCCCGGATAAACAGCCAAGCACAGCAATTGAGCGAAGCTTAAACGACCGCTGGTCAGCAGTACACCCCGTGAACCGTGCAGGGGTCACACTAGCTGACGTGAGCGCCGACTGGCGTGTAGCGTGTAGAACGCAAAAACTGGCAGACGGGTTTAGGTGTTTGAATGGACAGGTCGCATGGGTATGCGAGGAGTGTTTGAATCTGCATTGAGAGCTAGCCTGTACGACAGTGGGAGACTGATTCGAACGCTTGAATAGTTTGACTTGTAAGTGAGATGTTTATTGCTTGCGTGTATTATTATGTATTGTAGTGATAGTGTTCATGCCGTAATGATTGCTATGGATTGTCATTGCGCGATGTTTGTGCGATAATAAATGCAGCGCGTAAATAAAGCGTGTGAATAATACTTTCGGATATTCACTTCGTGTGATTTGATAGTTTGATATTGCTTCACACTTGCCAGAAAACGAGCTACTTGTCTTGCTCTACGCAAGACTCTGACAGAAGGGCAAGTAGGGCTGATGCGCCATTATTGAAGATAACCAACGACTCAGAAGAAGTATAGGGAATCGCCCGATAAACAGCTGCGGCACAGGTAATGTCAATAGGTACAAGTCAACATAGGTGAGTGCAAAGTAATAATGGCAAGATTGATGCTAATTTGTATTTAGTTATTAGAGCAGAACGACAGGTACAACGGGAATGCGAGTATGGATGATTTGAATCCTTGAGCATGTTGTAAGGATCGTTGAAGACTGTATTCTAAATAAAACTAAAACAGAATAGGAATCGCTTGTCCGGCGTTATTGATAGACACTTTTATAGTTGACCAGTTGGTCCGTTCATATCCAATTGAGAGCCAGTGTGAGCTGTGAACGATGTAAAATTGTGGACATTCTCTAATATTATCGAACTTTGAGAAACGAGCTAATACTGTCAATGAAGATAGTCAAACACAACATGGCACATGTCCCAGCTTCTATAGTGATTAAGGAGATAGTCTCGACTGTTCATCCGGCCACGCACGCATGCAATATTCTGGTGTCAGGGAGCACAACTTGGGAATTAACGAGTCCTAGTACACACTGGACAAGCCCTTGTACACACTGGACAAGCCCTTGTAAACACTGGACAAACCCTTGTACACACTAGACAAGCCATTGTACACACTGGACACGCCCTTATACACACTGGGCTAGCCCTTGTACACACTGAGTACCTTGTACACCGGACAAGCCTTGTACACAATAGACAAGCCCTTGTACACACTGCGTAAGCCCTTGTAAACACTGCACAAAATGTGTACACACTGGGCAAGCCCTTGTACACACTGGACAAGAAGTTGTACATACTGGGCAAACCCTTGTGCACACTGGACCTTGTGCCAGGGTTGTCCATGGGACTTAATTTACATTGCGTGATAATTTATGCATGTCCCATCCCATCCCGTCCCATGGGACTTTCCCATGGGATTCCCATGAGAATAATATTCCCATTGCCAAGCCTGGCAGGCTTGTTCATGGGATATATTTTTCTGTCCCATCCAATGGTAATTTATGCCTGTCCCATCCCGTCCCATCCCATCACTACACTATTCAGAAAATCCCCCTTTTTGCCCATGGGACTCCCATGGCCGAGCCTGCCTTGTTCACAATGGACAAGATGTGGTACACACTGGGCAAACCCTTGTACACACTGAGCAAGCCCTTGTGCATACTGGATAAGATGTTGTACACACTGGACAAGATGTTGGACACCTGGACATGATGTTTTACACACTGGACAGGCCGATGTATACACTAGACAAGACATTGTACACACTGGACAAGATATTGTACACACTAGACAAACCCTTGTGCACACTGGACAAGCTGCTGTACACACCGGACAAGATGTTGTACAGACTGGACAAGCCCTTGTACACACTGGACAAGCTAGACTCAAATATTCTCAACCAATAACACAGGAAGGCTGAAATGGTCAATCGTACACGATGGTTGATGTGGTAAATGGTACTAGATGGTGATTGTGGGTTATGGTACACAATGTGTAATGTGGTTTATGTACACAATGTGTAATATGGTTTATAATACTCAGTGAGCTTTGCGGTTTAGGGTACTCAATGGCTGATGCCATTGGAACTCGATGGTGCTCAATGAATGTTGTGGTTTATGATCTGGATGGGTGATTTAATCAATGACATCCCATGTCTTATCGAAAACAATATTGTTTTGTCCCTCATATGATACATGTGATAACGACAATGTTTGCCATGCAGATTTGAACTCAGACCCACAAAGCCGACAGAAAACGCACTAGCCAATCCCCAAAAAGGCCTAACAATTCTATCATATTAAAAACACGAATCTGTTGCGCATTGAACATTTTATGTATAATCATTAATGTAATGTTACATTGTTATACCATAATGGCACACATTTCCCTCGGAAATACAACTTTTAAGAGGCGGATTCAAGTCAAAACCTTAATTCTTTTGTTTGTTTTTGTTTTTTTTTTTTGTTTTTTTTTTTTGGTTTTTGTTTGTGTGGTGAATATAGTCGGTAAAAGTAAAGAACAAATGTATTATTTTTTTCGATTTAGTCAATACTGCGTTCAATCCAAGTTCTTCAATCAATCAATCAAAGCGGACCGAAAAGTTTTGAAACTTCCTACTCCACTCATACACTTGATGCCTGACAAGCATCCATCACCATACTGGACCTTCATTCTCCAATGAATTTCTATAGGTTTCACACCTTCACTGATTAAAAAAGAAGATAACAGGACGTTGTTCATCTTTAGTGCATGTCAAAAGTGGGGCGGCCATCTTTAAACTGTCACGATTAGTTTAGTTTAGTCGTTTAGTCGTTGGATCAACATCACGGCACACGGTTTAACCCATAAGTGCTCCGTCTCCATCCTAACTCAAACCTGAGTCTGGAGAAACTCAGCTCAATGCACGAACTCCGTAGCACTGGCGAGGATCCTGAAATACTTGGGTAGATTTTTAACTCGAAATTTTGCCCGGGCAGCGCCGTTAGGCTACTCTTTTTCGATTTCCAACTGCCAAGGGATTTTTTACGTGCGCAACAATACACACTGGCGTCCGATCTCACTACCCAGAGACCAGGGGAAATTTTATTACTGGAAGTCCAAGTGGATTTTTAAATAAATCCCGGTCCTCACCGGGGCCTGAACCCGGGACCTCCAGTACTAGAGGCGGACACCATACCTCGAGACCACTCAGCCCCCTAAAAACTGTCACGATGTTCGTCGGCAGGGGATGTCACGTGCATAACACTCATGATACCCTTAACAACAACACTGACAGGTTACATGGCAATGACATGGTTATTGTAATTTCTATCACACTTTCAAGGTTTTAATTTGAAGCCCTCTCATACATTGGTAGTCAACAACCAGCGACTCAAGTTGTGAGCTAAAAGTACGGAAGATCAAACTGCGACAAACCTGTAAACTTTTAGTTTCGTGCTGGAACTACCGGCGTCAAACAAAACCCCGTAGGTGTAGTCGTCCTCGGAGGGGCCGCATCCTGACCCAAATACCTTGCATTTGATGTAGGAAAAGAAGCCTCTTTTGGCAACATCGTTGTGCTGAGCTTTGCCTGCCATGGCACTCCAATGGGTGACAGCTAGCAGGCAGCATAGCAGAGCGTGGGCTGAGAATCTGGGCATGTTGGAGATCTGCGATGATGAGAAAGAATGTATTGTGACGAGTATGTGGTCAAAGACTGTATCAACTGTGACATGATGGGCAAGTGACATATTTATCACCGCTATACTCATCTTTAGCGGCAACTTCATCATAGAATAATCGTCATAATCATCAATGTCTTTGTAATTATTATCTCTTTTCCCACCATTGTTGTCACAATAAAGCAATCATTATTATCATCACCATCGCCATTATCCTCGTCATCAACACAGCCATTATTGCTATAATTAAGTAATCATCATCTTCATCACCATCATCATCATTATCATCATAATGATCGCCATTATCACCATCACCATCATCATCATCAACACCATCATCACCACCACCATCATCGTCATCATCATCACCATCATGGCCGTCATTACGATAATCACTTTCATAAGGATCACCATCATCATAACTATCGCCGTCATCACCATCACCATCTAATTATCACAATTATCATCATCATCACAATCACCACTATAATAACCATCATCCTCATCACTATTATCATCACCATCATCATTACCATCACCACGTTTACCATCATCATCATCATCACCAGTATCATCATCTTCATCATTATCATCACCATCATTATAATCATTACCAGAATCACAGCCACCACTATCACCATCACTATCATCACCATCATTATTATAACACTCAGCACCCTCATCATCATCATCATTATCATCGTTATCACCATTATCATCATCATAATTATCATCACCATCACCCACATCATCATTACCATCATCATCTTCATCGTCACTACTACCATCACCATCATGGACATTATCACATTCTAATTATTATCTTACACAGACAGCACAAACATAACATTCGACACATTTGTTGGTGTCTCACTAAAGTTAGGCGGCACAAGTATCATCGACATCTTTGTCGTCACATCCCGCTGTCATTATCATTAAGATCATAATTATAAAGTGTATTAAACTTCCTCTTATCTTAAAAGTGTTAGGTCTGGTCTTAATCAGATATGACTGAGCTACAGTATGACAGTAGATTGTACTACCTGCTTTCTGTTAGTGTCAGTAGATGGTACTACCTGTTTTCTGTTAGTGTCGAATGTTGGGCGGTGCTCACCAAACCCGATAAACCCGCATTGTGCTTACGGGCGGAGGAGTGCAACTGGGAGTGTACGAGGTTACGAAATGCAACTAAGACTAAATGTCATGGCAGAACAGAGCTGGCCCTAAACCTTGATCAGAAACTGGTCTAGGATGGAAGTTTCGACAGGCGGACAGTTAAATCATCACTTTACTGATCCGGCAGCTTCTGCAGCTTATCTTGTCCAGATGTATTGGTTTTACCTTTCCTCCGGTGTAAGCTATGCAGGCTGAGATATGGATCATACTGCACGGACATCACATGGTATATATATATATATATATATATATATATATATATATATATATATATATATATATATATATATATATATATATATAGCTGACCCGGCCCGGCTTCGCCCAGTCCTTGGCGGGGATCTGTCTGTCTGTCTGTCTGTCTGTCTGTCTGACCCGTCCCGGCTTCGCCCAGACCCTGGTGGGGAGCATTTAATTTAATTCATATAAGTAGTCATATAAGCTCCCGTTCCCGTTCCCGACTATCTACTGTCTGTCTGTCTATTATTAGAAAGAGCACTTGAAAGATCTTTACATCTTCCCCCAACAATTAACTTGGGTAAATGGAGCGTCTTATTTAATTCATATTCGGCCCCTGCTCCCGTTACCGTCCCAAAAACGACGACCAGGCACGGCTTCGCCTAGTCCCTGGTGGGGAGCATATAATAATTTAATTCATATTAGGCAGAGGGAGGAGGAAGAGGGAGCAGGAGGGAGGAGGAGGAGGGAGGAGTAGGAGGGAGGAGGGATTAGAAGGAGGAGGGAGAAATGAGGGGAGATGGAGGAGGAGGGAGGAGGAGGTAAGAGCAGGAAGAGGGAGGAGGAGGGAGGAGGAGGAGAGGAGGAGGAGGGAGTAGGAGGAAGAGCGAGGAGAAGGGAGGAGGTAGGAAGAGGGAGGCGATAGGAGGATGGAGGAGGAGGGGAGGAGGAGGAGAAAGAGGGAGGAGGAGGAGAAGGAGGAGGAGGAAGAGGGAGGAGGAGGAAGAGGGAGGAGGAGCGAGAAGGAGGAGGAGAAAGAAGGAGGAGGAGGGAGAAGGAGGAGGAGGAGAAGGAGGAAGGAGGAGGGAGGAGGAGGAGGGAGGGAGAGGAGGAGGAGAGAGGAGGAGGAGGGGAGGGGGCGGAGGGAGAAGGAGGAAGGAGGAGGAGGGAAGAGAAAGGAGGAGGAGAGAGGAGGAGAAGGGATTAGGGGGAAGAGCGAGGAGGAGGGAGGAGGTAGGAAGAGGGAGGCGGTAGGAGGAGGGAGGAGGAGGGGAGAGGAAGAGAAAGAGGGAGGAGGAGGGAGAAGGAGGAGGAGGAAAGAGGGAGGAGGAGGAGGAAGAGGGAGAAGGAGCGAAAAGGGGGAGGAGGGAGAAGGAGGAGGAGGAGAAGGAGGGAGGAGGAGGGAGGAGGGAGAGGAGGAGGAGGAGGAGGGAGTAGGAGAGAGGAGGAGAGAGGAGGAGGGAGGGGGCAGAGGGAGAGGAGGAAGGAGGAGGAGGAGAAGGAGAGGAGGAGGAGGGAGGAGGAGGAGGGAGGAGGAAGAGGGAGAAGGAGGGAGGAGGAGGAGAATGAGAGGGGAAGAGGGAAAGGGAGGAGGAGAGGAGGAGGAGGTGAGGAGGAGGAGGAGAGGAGGAGTGGAGGAGAGAGGAGAGGGGAGAGGAGGGGGAGGATGGGGAGGAGGGAGTAGGAGGAAGAGCGAGGAGGCGGAGGAGGTAGGAGGAAGGTGGAGGGGGTAGGAGAAGGGAGGAGGAGGAGGGAGAAAGAGGGAGAAGAGTGAGGAAGGAGGAGGAGGAGGAGAGAGGAGGAAGGGGGGAGAAGGGAGAAGGAGGGGAGGAGGGAGGAGGGGC
>OY992883.1:114548957-114603698 GCA_963921405.1 Cepaea hortensis | reverse complement strand
ACCCAGAGACCAGGGGAAATTTTATTACTGGAAGTCCAAGTGGATTTTTAAATAAATCCCGGTCCTCACCGGGGCCTGAACCCGGGACCTCCAGTACTAGAGGCGGACACCATACCTCGAGACCACTCAGCCCCCTAAAAACTGTCACGATGTTCGTCGGCAGGGGATGTCACGTGCATAACACTCATGATACCCTTAACAACAACACTGACAGGTTACATGGCAATGACATGGTTATTGTAATTTCTATCACACTTTCAAGGTTTTAATTTGAAGCCCTCTCATACATTGGTAGTCAACAACCAGCGACTCAAGTTGTGAGCTAAAAGTACGGAAGATCAAACTGCGACAAACCTGTAAACTTTTAGTTTCGTGCTGGAACTACCGGCGTCAAACAAAACCCCGTAGGTGTAGTCGTCCTCGGAGGGGCCGCATCCTGACCCAAATACCTTGCATTTGATGTAGGAAAAGAAGCCTCTTTTGGCAACATCGTTGTGCTGAGCTTTGCCTGCCATGGCACTCCAATGGGTGACAGCTAGCAGGCAGCATAGCAGAGCGTGGGCTGAGAATCTGGGCATGTTGGAGATCTGCGATGATGAGAAAGAATGTATTGTGACGAGTATGTGGTCAAAGACTGTATCAACTGTGACATGATGGGCAAGTGACATATTTATCACCGCTATACTCATCTTTAGCGGCAACTTCATCATAGAATAATCGTCATAATCATCAATGTCTTTGTAATTATTATCTCTTTTCCCACCATTGTTGTCACAATAAAGCAATCATTATTATCATCACCATCGCCATTATCCTCGTCATCAACACAGCCATTATTGCTATAATTAAGTAATCATCATCTTCATCACCATCATCATCATTATCATCATAATGATCGCCATTATCACCATCACCATCATCATCATCAACACCATCATCACCACCACCATCATCGTCATCATCATCACCATCATGGCCGTCATTACGATAATCACTTTCATAAGGATCACCATCATCATAACTATCGCCGTCATCACCATCACCATCTAATTATCACAATTATCATCATCATCACAATCACCACTATAATAACCATCATCCTCATCACTATTATCATCACCATCATCATTACCATCACCACGTTTACCATCATCATCATCATCACCAGTATCATCATCTTCATCATTATCATCACCATCATTATAATCATTACCAGAATCACAGCCACCACTATCACCATCACTATCATCACCATCATTATTATAACACTCAGCACCCTCATCATCATCATCATTATCATCGTTATCACCATTATCATCATCATAATTATCATCACCATCACCCACATCATCATTACCATCATCATCTTCATCGTCACTACTACCATCACCATCATGGACATTATCACATTCTAATTATTATCTTACACAGACAGCACAAACATAACATTCGACACATTTGTTGGTGTCTCACTAAAGTTAGGCGGCACAAGTATCATCGACATCTTTGTCGTCACATCCCGCTGTCATTATCATTAAGATCATAATTATAAAGTGTATTAAACTTCCTCTTATCTTAAAAGTGTTAGGTCTGGTCTTAATCAGATATGACTGAGCTACAGTATGACAGTAGATTGTACTACCTGCTTTCTGTTAGTGTCAGTAGATGGTACTACCTGTTTTCTGTTAGTGTCGAATGTTGGGCGGTGCTCACCAAACCCGATAAACCCGCATTGTGCTTACGGGCGGAGGAGTGCAACTGGGAGTGTACGAGGTTACGAAATGCAACTAAGACTAAATGTCATGGCAGAACAGAGCTGGCCCTAAACCTTGATCAGAAACTGGTCTAGGATGGAAGTTTCGACAGGCGGACAGTTAAATCATCACTTTACTGATCCGGCAGCTTCTGCAGCTTATCTTGTCCAGATGTATTGGTTTTACCTTTCCTCCGGTGTAAGCTATGCAGGCTGAGATATGGATCATACTGCACGGACATCACATGGTATATATATATATATATATATATATATATATATATATATATATATATATATATATATATTATATATATATATATATATTAGCTGACCCGGCCCGGCTTCGCCCAGTCCTTGGCGGGGATCTGTCTGTCTGTCTGTCTGTCTGTCTGTCTGACCCGTCCCGGCTTCGCCCAGACCCTGGTGGGGAGCATTTAATTTAATTCATATAAGTAGTCATATAAGCTCCCGTTCCCGTTCCCGACTATCTACTGTCTGTCTGTCTATTATTAGAAGAGCACTTGAAAGATCTTTACATCTCCCCCAACAATTAACTTGGGTAAATGGAGCGTCTTATTTAATTCATATTCGGCCCCTGCTCCCGTTACCGTTCCCAAAAACGACGACCAGGCACGGCTTCGCCTAGTCCCTGGTGGGGAGCATATAATAATTTAATTCATATTAGGCAGAGGGAGGAGGAAGAGGGAGCAGGAGGGAGGAGGAGGAGGGAGGAGTAGGAGGGAGGAGGGATTAGAAGGAGGAGGGAGAAATGAGGGGAGATGGAGGAGGAGGGAGGAGGAGGTAAGAGCAGGAAGAGGGAGGAGGAGGGAGGAGGAGGAGAGAGGAGGAGGAGGGAGTAGGAGGAAGAGCGAGGAGAAGGGAGGAGGTAGGAAGAGGGAGGCGATAGGAGGATGGAGGAGGAGGGGAGAGGAGGAGAAAGAGGGAGGAGGAGGGAGAAGGAGGAGGAGGAAGGGAGGGAGGAGGAGGAAGAGGGAGGAGGAGCGAGAAGGAGGAGGAGAAAGAAGGAGGGAGGAGGGAGAAGGAGGAGGAGGGAGAAGGAGGAAGGAGGAGGGGAGGAGGAGGAGGGAGGAGGAGAGAGGAGGAGAGAGGAGGAGGAAGGGAGGGGGCGGAGGGAGAAGGAGGAAGGAGGAGGAGGGAAGAGAAAGGAGGAGGAGAGAGGAGGAGAAGGGATTAGGGGGGAAGAGCGAGGAGGAGGGAGGAGGTAGGAAGAGGGAGGCGGTAGGAGGAGGGAGGAGGAGGGGAGAGGAAGAGAAAGAGGGAGGAGGAGGGAGAAGGAGGAGGAGGAAGAGGGAGGAGGAGGAGGAAGAGGGAGAAGGAGCGAAAAGGGGGAGGAGGGGAGAAGGAGGAGGAGGGAGAAGGAGGGAGGAGGAGGGAGGAGGGAGGAGGAGGGAGGAGGGAGTAGGAGAGAGGAGGAGAGAGGAGGAGGGAGGGGGCAGAGGGAGAAGGAAGGAAGGAGAGAGGAGGGAGGAGAAAGGAGGAGGAGGGAGGAGGCGGAGGGAGAAGGAGGGAGGAGGAAGAGGGAGAAGGAGGAGGAGGGAGGAATGAGGAGGGGGAAGAGGGAAAGGGGAGGAGGAGAGGGGAGGAGGAGTGAGGAAGAGGAGGACGGAGGAGGAAGTTAGGAGGAGGAAGAGGGAGGAGGGGGAGGAGGAGGGAGGAGGAGGGAGTAGGAGGAAGAGCGAGGAGGACGGAGGAGGTAGGAGGAGGGAGGGGGTAGGAGAAGGGAGGAGGAGGAGAAGAAAGAGGGAGGAGAGGGAGAAGGAGGAGAGGAGGAAGAGGGAGGAGGAGGGAGAAGGAGGAGGAGGAGGGAGAAGGAGGGAGGAGGAAGGAGGAGGGAGTAAGGGGAGGAGGGTGAAGGGAGGAGGAGGAGAGAGGAGGAGGAGGGAGGGGCGGAGGAAGGAGGAGGAGGGGAGGAGGTGAGAGGAGGAGGAGGGAGGAGGCGGAGGGAGAAGGAAGGAAGGAGGAGGAGGGAGGAGGAGGAGGCAGAAGGAGGAGGAGGGGAGGAGGAGGAGGGGAGGAGGAAGAGTGAGAAGGAGGAGAGATAATGAGGAGGGGGAGGAGGGAAAGGGAGGAGGAGGGAGGAGGAGGAGTGAGGAGGGGAGGAGGAGGAGGGAGGAGATAGAAGGAGGAGGATGGAGAGGAAGAGGGAGGAGGAGGAGGGAGGAGGAGGGAGGAGGATGGAAGAGGAAGAGGGAGAAGGAGTAGGAGGAAGTGGGGAGGAGGAGGGAGGGAGAAGGAGGGAGAGGGAGGGGGAGGAGGAGGGAGAAGGAGGAGGAGGAGAGAGGAGGAGGAGGGAGGAGGCGGAGGGGAGAAGGAGGAAGGAGGAGGAGGGAGGAAGAAGGAGAAGGAGGAGGGAGAGGGAGGAGGGAGGATGAGGAGGGGGAGGAGGGAGAGGAGGCGGAGGGAGGAGGAGGAGGTAGAGGGAGGAGGAGGTGGGAGGAGGAGGAGAGGAGGAGGAGGAGGAGGAGGAGGAGGTAGAGGGATTAGGAGGAGGGAGGAGGAGGAGAGAGGAGGAGGTAGAGGGAGGAGGAGGATGGAGGAGGAGTAGAGAGGAGGAGAAGGGAGGAGGAGGGATTTCGCCATTCCCAATTCATACTCGTCTAGGTTCTGTGATTTCGGTCCTTCCATTGATTGTTCTTCCCTTCTACATGACTGTAGATAACTCTTTACACATAAAAAGATGAGTTGTTATTGACATTGCCGTGTGACGATTCTGTGTAGTCACGTCATTTTCATCGCTTTTCCTAGCGTTGTGGTTCAGGGATTCTTTCATCATCATCATCATATATTTACATACGTATTTAGGGAGGGGGATGAGGAAGAAGAAAAAATAACTATGACAGTTGGCAGCGCGGGAATGAGAGGAAGACGTGTAGAAAATTTCATCTCAATCGGATGGACCGTTCGCGAACGCATAAAGGACATACACACACACACACATACATACATCCTTTTTTATATATAAGATTCTTCTTCTTCTTCTTCTTCTTCTTCTTCTTCTTCTTCTTCTTCTTCTTCTTCTTCTTCTTCTTCTTCTTCTTCTTCTTCTTCTTCTTCTTCTTCTTCTTCTTCTTCTTCTTCTTCTTCATCTTCTTCTTCTTCTTCTTCTTCTTCTTCTTCTTCTTCTTCTCTTCTTCTTCTTCTTCTTCTTCTTCTTCTCTTCTTCTTCTTCTTCTTCTTCTTCTTCTTCTTCTTCTTCTTCTTCTTCTTCTTCTTCTTCTTCTTCTTCTTCTTCTTCTTCTTCTTCTTCTTCTTCTTCTTCTTCTTCTTCTTCTTCTTCTTCTTCTTCTTCTTCTTCTTCTTCTTCTCAGCATCCGAGCCATTGAGGTTCTTTGCTGCAGATACAAGCCGTCTCCATTCGTCTCTCTGGTTGACCTTCTCTTGCCAGTCGCTGATTCCTAGTGCTTGTAGGTCTGTATTTATATTATCTCTCCACCGTCTTCTTGGTCTACCTCGAGGTCTACGGTCATTTATTTCTTGAGTGTAAGCGAGTTTTGTTTCTCTATAATCTTCCATTCTTTATATATGCCCCATCCATTGCAGTCTATTAGCCTTCATGATACCAGTGATTGAGTTTCTCAGTGACCCTGAGAGCTATGCCGACGGTAGCGTAGCTACCAGCAGGGCCTCCCAAGCCGGACAGGTAAAAGGGTAGAGAACAGACAAAGAGAAACACCCCGGTCCTCCAGGTTGGGGATTGAAGCGTGGGGTTAACATCCCCACATTTGTAAAAACTATTTTGTTACGAAACAGATAAATAAGTCTCGAATTCGGACTGACTTATTTGGACTGAAGTCAATGAAACGAGGGCACCAAAACAACACATATGGTTTAAAAGAAAAATGGGAATATTATAAATACTAATGAGGAAATATGTAACACGTGGAAATAATGCTTTGTTGAATTACTAAATTGTGAAGCTCCAAGTAACGCTTTCCCACAGGAAGAAGTTCTAAAGTGTGAACCACAAATTGAAGAACCTGCTTTTGAAGAAATCCTATATGCAATACTACTATTACTTTTTCCTATATGTAATACTACTATGATGTTTTCCGTAATCCCGTTTATCCACGTGGGTTAACGCAGCGCGCGAGAATTGTAAGCGGTTCTCGCTGTGTTGGTAACTTACGGGATAAGTGAGCCGGCCGTTCTGAAAGCAATGGCAAACCACTGAGCGTAGCCTAATCTTGCCAAGAAATCAACGACAGCGGTAAAATGCTGGTGTTGACAGCGATGTTATGTAAAGGATATGCGGAATACACACACACACACACACACACACACACACACACACACATATACATATATATATATATATATATATAAATATATGTGTGTGTGTGTGTATGTGTGTGTGTATGTGTGTGTGTGTGTAGTAATAGTAGTTGTAATAGTAATAGAATTAATAGTTGTAGTAGTAGTAGTAGTAGTAGTAGTAGTAGTAGTAGTAGTAGTAGTAGTAGTAGTAGTAGTAGTAGTAGTAGTGGTAGTAGTAGTAGTAGTAGTAGTAGTAGTAGTAGTAGTAGTAGTAGTAGTAGCAGTAGTAGTAGTAGTAGTAGTAGTAATGGTAGTAGTAGTAGTAGTAGTAGTAGTAGTAGTAGTAGTAGTAGTAGTAGTAGTAGTAGTAGTAGTAGTAGTAGTAGTAGTAGTAATAGTAGTTGTAGTAGTAGTAGTAGTAGTAGTAGTAGTAGTAGTAGTAGTAGTAGTAGTAGTAGTAGTAGCAGTAGTAGTAGTAGTAGTAGTAGTAGTAGTAGTAGTTAGTGCAGTTAAGTTAGTTGCATATCCTTTACAGGACATCACAGTCAACCCCAGCATTATTTTACTGTTTGTGATCTCTTGGCAAGTTTACGTTCAGTAATTTACCATTGTTTTCTTGGCGACCGGCACCCATACCATTTTATGTTTTAAAAAAACAGCGCAAGGCGTCTGCTGCCAAATCGCCCGAAGCTGTGTTTCGAACGCGATATGCGGGTTTACGAACAGCGTCCGTAACCCCTTTGTAGTGCAGTAATGACAATACAATTAATAGTTGTAGTAGTATCGTTTCTTTACTTATTCAGTCAAGCGGAGAACGGGGCGCAAGCCCCTCGCTTGTGGAGTTAAGCGACAACCGCTGTGAAGACAGTGTGTGGAAGGATGGGGGTTTTCTTCGCAACAGACGAGCAATAACTCCGGAGATATCTCCGGCGGGCCTATTCCTGGTGGTCGCGGGATCCGCACTATTCAGGCGGGGAGTCTTACGGTAGTACACGGTTTACACAGGTCCGGACATTTGTGTTTGACAGATGTATGCTTCCTATGGTCCAGACGCGTAAGAGGCCCTCACCTTTGGGACTTGGCTGAACGCCTCTAAGTCGGGTCCCTTGGGTTCCAGGGTCTTGCCACCACTCGCCACCTGCTACTGGAGGCGAGGTCTCGGAGGTTTGACGTTGAGCCGCCAGCGTCTGCAGCCTACCTTGTGCCAGACGTATTGGTTACCCATTACTCTGGAAAACACAAGGCAAGGCCGAGAGAGGGAACATGTCGTTTGGGCACCACATGTTTCTCTGAAGCTCTGCCCAGGCATTGTGATGGAATTCTGGCCACATTCCAGCTCACATACTTTGTTCTGTCAAGATTGCAAGGTGTCACTCACAGTAGAAGCAGTAGTATTTGTATTAGTAATATAGTAGTAGTAGTAGTAGTAGTAGTAGTAGTAGTAGTAGTAGTAGTAGTAGTAGTAGTAGTAGTAGTAGTAGTAGAAGTAGTAGAAGTAGTAATGTTTACTTGTAGTAGTAGTAGTAGTAGTAGTAGTAGTAGTAGTAGTAGTAGTAGTAGTAGTAGTAGTAGTAGTAGTAGTAGTAGTAGTAGTAGTAGTAGTAGTAGTAGTAGTAGTGTTTAGTTGTAGTTCCACAAGATGATTGAAACGACTATTACTACTGATGTTATGTCAGATAAATGAAATAACTAACACTTACATCAGTGGGAAGCCGATGACACAGTTACATCTGAACCCACCAGATTACAGTCGGCACTGCTGCAAACATGACTAAATACTGACTGTTATATACACGTCACCATGGACATAATTGTTCACCGTTAATTTGTCTGCCACAGGCTAAAGTCATTAATTTGCTCCGGGCATTTGGTCTGCAAAATATGCGGTATGAGATGCAGTATATGCGCTTACATATGATATACTTTTGTCGTGTTGTACGTTTGCTGTTGTTCTTCATGTCTCAGTGGCGACGTAGTTCAGTCGCTTGTCTCGCACATCGAAGGTTGTGGGTTCCATTCCACAATCTGTCATCAGGTCCACAAATGTAATTTTCTCGGAGATGCCTGGGCGGGTCGTCGCTGGAGCTACAGAATTTGGGCTGTGTTCGATGGTTTCGGCGGGTCTCCTTGCTCTGCCCTGCGGAAACAGACCGAGACATACGGGATAAAATCGGGTGCAATTAATTCTATCCTTTAGACACCTTTGATACCAGTATAATTTTTTTCCCCGCAAATCCTTTACAGGACATCGCTGTCAACATCAGCATTTTTCAGCTGAGTGTTTATTTCTTGGCAAGATTACGCTCAGTATTTTGTCATTGCTACCACTATAATAGATAATTATAGTCTGCTTACTTTCTTTTGCCCCAATATACAATTCCATATCTCAGTAACCAACTGAGGGAAAATTATGAGATTTAGCATATAACCTTATCATTATGTCCACCCAACAAAAAAATATTTGTTCTGAAGGTTGTACTGCTGATTTAAATGTTTGTTTATTTGCGGTATATAATTTACGGCTTAGAGATTAAGTCAATCATTTTAAAAGTATTGCAGCTTCACCAAGACACATCCGCGCTTTTTAAAAAAAAAAAATTGTCTCGTGGTTTTCGTTTTGGCACAGACTGCGCGCAGTTAAATGGGATTGTTCAGAGGTGTCTTCAAATAAATATATAAATAAATCTTACCATTAATATAATATTAATAGCTAATATTTGAATATGTGAATATTGTTCACTGGGATTGAAAGTGAAATTGTGTACACTTCAAACAGTGGCATGCAGAGGTTCTTTGATGCCCTGGGCCAACTCCTTGATTGGATGCCCCTTAATTGTTCTTTCCCTAATTCATTCTTCCTCCCCTCCCACTGCACTGTGCTGCCCCCTCTCCCTAATTGGATGCCCCCCTGCCTGCTGGATGCCCAGGGCCGTCGCACCCCCCACACCCCCTCTGCACGCCACTGACTTCAAAGCATCGCTATGAAGTTGTACACATATTTTTTTCAAGAAGCTGATCGCAGGAAATTGTTTCATACTGTTACAAATCCCGAAAAAAGAACAGTGCGTGCATTGGGTTTGAGTAAACGGTCATTTCGTCGATGGGTGCAAGAATCTGGAATGAAACCAACATGCTATAAGCAAACGGTAGGTAGAAAGGCAGCTTTGACAAGGATGTCACCAGGCGAGTTATTATAAAAATGATGGGTGCCAAAAAAACAGTAACTGTAAGAAAACTGAGGGTTTTTGTTGAGAAAGAACAATAACATAGAGCTATCCAAAACAACTTTGTGGAAAATTATAAGGACATTAGACTTCATTTTTAGAAAGTACAAGGGAGGTAGAAATATCCTTTGCGAGCAACCGCATTTAGGAGCCATGAGAAGCAGATACCTACGTGAAATAAGGGAAATGCGCAAAGAAAATTATGACATACTGTATTTGGATGAGACGTGGATCAATGCGCACCACACAAATGAAAAGGGATGGCAATCAATGGATGGAAAGATAAAGCGTTATGTGCCCAGTAGTAAAGGACAGCGTTTGGTCATAGCTTATGCTGGTAATACTCATAATGGCTTACTACAGAATGCTGGGCTCGTGTTCGTATCAAAGCATACAGACAATAGTGATTATCATAATGAGATGAATGGTAATGTATTTAGAGATTGGCTCGAGAATACAGTACTTCCATCCCTTGATAGACCGTCTTGTCTAATCACGGACAATGCATAATATCACAATGTTGTTGCCCAAGAAGACAAAATACCTACGGCATCGAGCACAAAGGAAGCAATAAAGATATGGCTCCGAAGGGAAAATATACCATTTCCAGAAACATATTTCAAGCTACAGTTGTTGTCCCTTGTAAAACCGGCGCAAAAAAGCAAGAAATATCAAATCGACAAGTTGATAGAAGAGCATGGCCATAGGTTCTTGAGACTTCCACCGTATCATTCTCATTTAAACCCTATAGATCTTGTGTGGGCTAAAATTAAAGGACAGGTGGCAGCTGTCAATGGTACATTCAAATTGTCTGACGTCAAGATACTAACCCAGTCCGCGCTATTAAATATTGATAAAAGTTACTGGAAAAAATGTGAGAACCATGTGTTGAAAGAGGAAGAGGACTATTGGAGAAAGGATGAATTGAATTTTATGCAACCGAGAGCAATCATCAACCTACTGGTATCGTCCGACATAGATTAAGGTCTGAGCAGATCGCAGACCTTAATCTACGTGCACACGTACTGGGATATTTTGCTCCAACTATTCAGACGAATTGCAGGCCCTAAACATTACATCACCAGCTGTCAATGGCAACAGTTGGTATTCTACAGTGATGAATTTTCAATTCCGCAAGCCCTCAGCGGTGACAAACAACTGTATTGAACACACACACACACACACACACACACACACACACACACACACACACACACACACACACACACACACACACTAAACGCATTGAATACCAACAGAAGAGTAATATTGCGGTGGAAACTGACATATTGTGGCATAACAAGAAACGTGACAGCAAACACGTTGTCAAATTAGGGGACAACACACGTGCATACGAATCAATCTATAAACTTCAATGAAAAGAGGACCAACATCTTGGTCGTTAAGAAGAAAGCCCACTACAGAGACACTGACAACTATTTTCATAGTGCAAAATAGGTAATCATGTTCCGTCTCTGAACGGTAAACAGCAGAGTAGACAATCTTTCCCGAAGACTCAAAGCGGGTCTGTCACCCATATGTGCATGTGAACAAACTACACAGACAGCTGAACAGATCCTTAAAAATAGAAACATGATGACTAAATTGCGTTATCATTTCTGGTCACTCCATACGCAAATTAACGTACAGCTATTTGGAAGCTTTCACGAACTCAATATAAAAAGCTAACATGAATACTTGTGTACACATTATTAACCAGCAGCTGGAGAAACAAGAAGGAAATGAAAAATAAGGTAAGAAATATATTCCTTCTACCTTCCTGTCAATTTACAAATTATTTACTCCATGCCTCTGTAAATTCTTTGTCTTTACTAATATTACACATGCACCCCTCTTGGGATTCTCCGTGGTGAAGTGGTCAAGCCGTCTGACTCGGGCTCCGAAGGTTGTATGTTCGATTCCGGGCCGCGTCCTTCATTTCATGAGTGCATTTTTTCGGAGACTCCTGAGGGTCGTCGCTGGAGCTACGGAGTTCGTGCTTTGTGCGACGCTTTCCACGCTGCGGAAAGAGACTGAGCCACATGGGATAAAAACGCGGTGCAATGCAGCCGACCCTGTCGACTTTTAAGCTACTTCTTTTATTGCACCCACTCCCATACAAATCCGGATACGCCTTGTGTCGTCATCTGAATTGGCGGGTCATTACTGTAAAACATGTTTGTTAGCGAGAAATCACTAGTTTTTCAGCAAAACATCAAAGAAATGTCGCCGCTTTCGATGATTTAAGTTGCTTTTGGGCCTATCAAAGACATATTCCTTGGGTGGGAGTAAATATAAGACGGCAGGACAAATTTCTTAACGATGCAACAGACAGTTTTCAAAATAATTGATCGTGAAGGAAGGCATTCATCTCTGGACATACTTTATAATAATAATTTCAGCTATTTCTACACACATGATGATGGTGCTGCAAATTAAAGATACAAGACCGAGAAACACTGTGTAGTAGAGTTGAGTTGTGTTGAGTCAAGATATCACAACATTCGGAACATAACCATGCATGCTCTATCCTCATCATCAACAGCCAGGGAAGAGTCCCAATACTAATGTTACCAGTAGCAGTGAGAGGATCTAGCCGACACTAGGGACTTCGAGCAAAGGACAGACGTACACATACTCAGACTGCTTTTTTTGTTGTTGCGTATCCCTTACGGGACGTTGCAGTCAACACCAGCATTTTTTGCTGCTAGTACATCAACATCAGCTGAAAAATGCTGGTGTTGACTGCAACGTCCCGAAAGGGATAACAAAAATAAAATTAAGTTGAATGTCCTTCACAGGACGTAGCAGTCAACCCCCAGCATTTTCGCTGTTCGTGATTCCTGGGCAAATTTTACGTTCATTAGTTTGCCATTGCTTTCTGAACGACCGGCTCTTATACCTATTTTCGAAAAAATCAGCACCGCTGTGTTTCGAACCCGGGTATACGGGCTCACAAACCGCGTTCGCAAAAGGGATAAGCAACAACAACAAAAAAACGCAATCTGAGTATGTGTACGTCTGTCCTTTCCTCGAAGTCCCTAGTGTCGGCCAGATCCTCTCACTGCAGCACCATTCCCTCCAGGCCGTGGCGATTCATCTGTTCTGCCAACTATACACATGATCCTAAACGGCCTTGACTGCGTCTGCCTTATCGTATGCTAATAACCCACCAGGAGTGCGGACCCAGATAATTTCTTCGCCTGTTCGTTTCGCAACACACCAGTATGTCCTAGGGAAAAGATTCCACAGATACACTTTGTCCTTGATTGTAACAATGAATCCGGCCACCCTGTACGAAGAATACCTGTCTTCATCCTTCTCAGACTGCTTTGTCAGTCCGTTACAACCACTACATGAGTGGTGTTTGTCCCCCAATCAGCGTAGATTCACTTCATCAGGCGTGTTGTTTGTCCCCCAATCAGCGTAGATTCACTTCATTCCGTAAATGTCAATTAGTAATGCTATGTAGGCGTGTCTGTATGTACAGGCGTCAGTCTCTGTATAGGTGTGTATATCTGTGTGTGTTAGTGTATGTGTGTGTGTGTGTGTGTATGTATGTGTGTGTGTCTGTGTGGGTGTGTGTTATTTGTAACATTCAAGCAAATTGGAAATAATTATAGTAATTAGAGCCATTAATGTTATTTGTTTCGGAGTAGCTTATTATGCATAAATTAATAAAATTAACAAGGCTTATGTATGGTTATGAGAATATCGTATGGGTGTTAGAAATATAAGTTGTAAGATAAATAAATTCATTTATACGTGTTTTAGCTGCGTGCTTCCATAGAAATAACGTAAAATGAGATGAACAACTAAAGAATTAAATTAAAGTAAGCCGAAGACAAGGCGTCAATAAATAATTACAAATAATTCAACGGCCAAAGAGTCAAGAAATAATGTCAAATAAGTTATAAGTCTAAAAAAAAAATGGTTTTTAAGAAGCAAGAGGATCGCCTTCATATCACCGGGTTTTATCACACTTGGCTCGGTCTCTTTTCTCACAAAAAGCACAACTATGTTGCACAAAGCACAAACTATGTAGGCCTCTGTAGGTTCTGGAACGACACCATGGAGTCTCTGTGAACTTTCACTCGTGAACGGAACGACATATGTCGGAATCGAACCCACAACATTCGGAGCACGAGACAGGCCGCTTAACCACTTCACTATAGAGACTACCAGTTGAAAGCCTCAAGAACTTGATTGAGTTGATGTCGAAATCTTCGAGAAATAGTGTCAAATAAATTGATGACAAAATCTTCGAGAAATAATTTCAAATAAGTTGATGACAAAATCTTCGATAAATAATTTCAAATAAATTGATGACGAAATCTTCGAGGAATAATTTCATTATAAGTTGAGGTCAAAAGTTTCGAGAAATAATTTCAAATAAGTTGTCGAAATCTTTGAGAAATAATTTCAAATAAGTTGAGGTCTAAATCTTCGAGAAATAATGTCAAATAAGTTTAATACGAAATTCTTAAGAAATAATCCGGAGACATAATTTTAAATAAACTGAAGACAAAAGCCCCAAGAACTAAATTTAAATGATTCTAACACGAACGCTTGAACAAATAATTTAAAGGGTTTCAAGAAATTCTCGAAAAATTAGCCTGCTTAAAGTCGAAGACGAAAGAATCACACTTAAAAAAAAAAATGTCATCATCATCATCATCATCATCATCATCATCATCATCATCATCATCATCATCATCATCATCATCATCATCATCATCATCTTCCACTTCTGCCGTCAAGCGTCGTGGGGAGGAATAATTTGCGTTCCAGCGCCATGTGGACGGCACTGGATAGTGTCATTCCGTGTGGTTGTACAAAGTCTCTGATGTCGTCAATCCATTTTCTTCTTGGACGTCCTCGTGGTCTCGTCGCAGATGATCTTTGATGTAAGGCCAGTGATGGTAGTTGCTGATGTTGCATTCTAACGACATGGCCAAACCACTTGATCTCCTGTCTTTCAATAAATGTGGCACAAGGTGTTGATCCCACAGTCTGTCTGATAGTAGCATTTCTTACTCGGTCTCGGATTGTTAAGTTGGCAGCTCTCCTCAGGCATCTCATTTCGCAGGTGTTGATCTTGCGAAGGTGTAATTTGGATAAAGTCCAGGTTTGAGATTGATAGCATAGGGTTGGCGTGAATATGCTGTTTATTATCTGTCGTTTTGCGGACATGGGTATGTTTGGATGCTTCAGTAAGGGTGATAGTTGATATGTAAGTGCACTAGCTTTTTGACATCTGATTTCAATTTCTCTGTCCAATCTGCCGTCTTCTGTGATCATACTTCCAAGGTATTTGAATTCTTTAACTTGTTTCAGAGGTGTATTATTTATCTGTATACTTAGTGGGCCTGGCGATCTGCTAACTTGCATTACTTCGGTTTTGGCTGTGTTTATACTCATATTGTATCTGCTGCAGGTTGAACTCAGATTAGTAATATGATTTTGTAGTCTGCCCTCATCGCTGTAAAACAGGCACTGATCGTCTGCAAATAGAAGTTCATTTATTCCTTGTGGGTCAGTTGTTTCATCTGGAGTAAAGAGTTCTAAATTTTCTGAATCTGTTCTGTCGAGACTTGCTTCTTTGGAAATTCTGTCCATGTAGATATTGAATAGCAGGGGAGAGAGCACACATCCCTGCCTCACTCCTGTATTGACTGTGAACATATCTGATATACCTTCTTGTGTTCTTACTGCACTTTGGCTCGAGTGGTACATGGCTATGATGTTTCTAGCAGTTGCCCTTCTATCCCATAGTCTTCAAGAATGTTCCATAATTTGTATCTGTCTACTCTATCAAAAGCCTTTTCCTGATCTACAAACACAATATTCTGCTGGTCACTATATTCGATAGTTTTTTCACAAATTTGTCTAAGTGTAAATAATGCATCAGTGCAACTTTTACCTTTCCGAAAACCGAATTGTGCTTTGCTTAGCTGTTGTTCAACTATTGGTCTAGCTCTTTGTTCCAAAAGTTTTGCATACATTTTCCCTATATGGCTCAGGAGTGATATACCTCTGTATGTTTCGCACTCTCTCGTATTGCCTTTCTTTTTCCATATTGGTACTATTATTGCCTGTTGCCAATCATCTGGGACTTTTCTTTCTTCCCATCCATCCATCCATCATGTGCCATGCCGGTAAGCGTGGGCGGTCATGTTCTGCCATCTCACTCGATCACCAGAGTCGTGGATCAGCTCCGTGTTTCTGTCTCGACCATGCCACAAGGCCAAGCCATACAGGTACTTGCTTCTAGGTCTTCCCCTTGGTCTGTTCCCCTCGATCTTACCAGTTGTCACCAAATTATCCAATCCATTTCTTCTCATAACATGCCCAAAATTTTTTTACTGTCTACGTCTAATTTCTCTAATCAATTTACGATCTTCATGCTATGTTAAAAAGTCTTGTTAGCCATTTAACTCCTGTTTCCCCACAGGCCTGAATAGCTTCTGTGGTTATTCCATCTGGACCTGCTGATTTGTTTTTAGGGCTTTTCTGTATAACTGCTTTGACTTCTGCAGGTATGAAATTTGGTTCTTGCTGTCCCTGGCATTTAGGCACAAAAGTGAGGTTTTCTATAGTGTGTGTGTGTGAGTGTGTGTGTATGTGTGTGTGTGTGTGTGAGTGTGAGTGTGCGTGTATGTGTGAATGTGAGTGTGTGTGTGTTCACCCGCTTTGAACTCAAGCGTAGTCCGTACACGTGCCACTACTTCTAATTCCCTGGACTAATTGTTGCGTGTGGATTAGCTTTCCCTATTACCAGTGTCCCTCGCCATCACGCGAACCCACTCCGACTGTTGAGGTACTTTTAATTTACCTCCCCACGTCAATGACAAGAAGTCAATATTTTAGTCCAACTCACCGCTGTATGATTGCACTCGGTAACTCGGCATCAGCATACCGGAAGTTTGAGAGCAAGTTCTCTCACCCATTCAGCTATGCTGACCTCCATGTTTCCCTCTCCTTAGTGAGGATGTTCTAATAAGGTTTATGTAGTAGTTAAATTGTAAAGACCAGATTTTTTTTGGTCCAGGATGTTCTAATAAGGTTTATGTAGTTAAGTTGTAAAGCCCAGATTGTCGTCTTTACCTTTTGGGAAACGGTAGAATTCTCGTATTCGTATGTTAAACATGTTTGTGCAAGACGTTGTGTTCAACCCCAAACATAGCTTAATTATCCAGGCAATCGTAATGTCGGTAGCCATTGGTTTCTGAAGAAAGAGTCAACGTTGCAGGGCAACTGACTGGTGTAGGGACTTAACCCTCTACCCCGCTGCCAGAGCACTGGAAGTTTAAGTACAAGCGTGTAAAGCCTCGCGACCACACAGATCTCTGTTCGTACGTAATAAATACTTCAATTACAAGTTAGTTTCATGTTCTTTACAGGTGGTTGCAGTCAACCTCGGTATTTGTGACTGTTTGTGAATTACAATGCACGTTTGCATTCAGCAGTTTGTCATTGCTTCCTGAATGACCAACGCTCATACCATTCTATGAAAACCATCGCAAGACGGTCTGCTTCCAGATCGCGTTCGCAACACCTTCAAACAGCTCCCACTTCTAGAGCATAGCCGAATGGATAGGAACGCGTGTTCTTAAACAGTTCTGCCAACGGACAGTTGGACGAAAATGTTGACTTCTCGTCCTTGACTTGGGGAGGTAAATTACAAGTACCTCTGAAGTCGGAGTGGGTTTGCCTGATGGCAAGGGACCCTGGTAACAGGGAAAGCTAATCCACATGCAAAATTCAATCTAGTGCTACTAGAAAAGTAGTGTGTATGGGTTCAAAGCGATCGAGTGCAAATAAATAATAAAAAAATCGCCGGGTTAAATTAAATGGGTCACATTTGCTGGGAATCCCATATCTGTCGTGATGTTCCATAATTTCTGATCATGAACACAGCCGTAGGACTTATTGCATTTTAAATCGTACTATCTACATTTATCAAACATGATTCTCGTGTTGAGGGTGGCTCCATTGTTCTGCCCGAAACGCATATTTACGACAGCTAAATTCGCAATATCGCATGACACGTTCGAAACAGCTTGCAGGTGATTTAGAAACAGGCCGCTTGCAATGGTTTTCAGACATGGTATGAGCGCCGGTGGTTCAGAAAGATCTGGCAAACTACTGAATGTACACTTGTCAAGAAATCACAAACAGCCAAAAATGCTGGGTTGACAGTGACGTCCTGTGAATTATACGCAACTAACTCTACTGCCGTTAATTCACATTCTAACTTACTTTTCACCCTATTCAAACTAACTCTTATGGTACTCTTACTTTGCTGGCATGAAATATTAGTGCGATAGTATGATAGTTGGTGCACAGTTTTCGATTTCCTGTCTTTGAGAGCCGGATGTAGATTGTTCTCTTCCAAGCTTTAAGTCAGAAAGCGCTATTCCAGACCTCCATACATACACGGGGGATGATATATAAGATATGGACGCTGGTTTCTCCTCCAACTTAGATTAGTGCCGCTGATATATCTTCACAACATGGTGACTCCCCTTGCTTCAGACTTTGTATTGTTGATCGTACATCCTTTAATAAAGGTTCTAGTTCTTTCCCTACACTTTCATGATGTTATCTAGGCCCCGTTGATGTTTATGTACTTGTCCCTACACTTTCATGATGTTATCTAGGCTCTGTACCCTGTCTTCGCAGATTTCTCAACGGTACTTCTTCCATCAGTGCCTCCCATCGGGCGATAGAGCGCAAATTATTCCTCTCCACGAGGCTTGACGGCAGAAGTAGAAGATGATGATGATGATGATGATGATGATGATGATGATGATGATGATGATGATGATGATGATGATGATTATATCTTCCATCTCTCTACAATATCTTTATTTTATAGTAGTTATTTTCATCATTTATTTCATGTAAAGATGGTCTGAATTCACCTAATGTTACGTACTTCTTTGAACACATCTACATCTGCTCCTTGTATCTGCATATGTTCTCTCCTATTACGTGAATTCATTGTAAACTGTTTCTTGTCTTGTATGCTCACATTTCTGAATTTGCTGGTTTTTTATTGCGACTATTTATTTAACTTCCCGGTTCCTTTATTTTCGTCTTTCTTCCATTAGCTTTTAAAGAATCATGTTACGTGCTGACAGTTTGCTTACGGGCGCAGTTCGTAACCCCTCAGACGGCGTTCCAAACACAGCTGTTGGCGATTTGGCAGCAGACCGCCTTACATTGTTTTTTTTTAATGAAATGTTATGGGTGCCGATCGTTCAGAAAGCAATGGCAAACTACTGAACGTAAACTTGCCCAGGAATCACGAACAGCCAAAAAATGCTGGGGTTAACTGATATGCAGCTAACTTTTATTGTTAATGTGCCGACGAGATGAGAGTGCATCCCGTCTGTGTGGCTATCTAATAAGAAGGCATTGACACCTCGAATTTGTTGTTTTTGGTTGTCAATGTTATATTCAGGTAGTATATCACTTACTTCATCATGTGCCATGGCGGTAAGAGTGGGCGGTCGTTTCCCTCAATCTTGCCAGTTGTCACCAAGTTTTCCAGTTTATTTCTTCTCATAACGTGCCCAAAAAATTTGATTGTCTACGTCTAATTGTTTTTATAATCAATTTACGATTTCATTTACTTCTTGTAGGACTTGATCATTGATTTGTCTGTCTGTCCATGGTATTCTTTGCATGTTCCTCAGAAACCAACTTCTACTGCCATTAGATGGCAGGAAGCGCAGACTACACCAGCTTGTTTTGGCAGAGTGTGATTTCTTGACAAGTTTACGTTCAGTAGTTTGCCATTGCTTTCTGAACGACTGGCACTCATACCATTGTATGAAAACCAGCGCAAGATGGTCTGCTTCCAAATCACCCGCATCTGAGATTTAACGTTTTACGCGGGATAGCGAATTGCATTCGTAACCCTTCGCCACAGCATCGGCATATCTAGGGTTACAGTTAGTCAGTTACAAATCCGTTTACAGGACGACGCAGTCAACCCCAGCATTTTTATGCTGTTTTTGATATTTTGGCAAGTTTACGTTCAGTAGTTTGCCTTTGCTTTGTGAACGACCGGCACGTATACTATTTTGTAAAAACCAACACAAGGCGGTCTGCTGCCAAATAGCCCTTGGCTGTGTTTCGAATGCGGTATGCGGGATTACGAACTGCGCCCGTAACCCTACGCCACAGAGCAGGAATATCTAGGGTAACTTTCCTAATTGTGAAATGTGTCTGTGTACAGTTGCCTTCTGTGCCAGCATTAGTTAAGAATAATAAATATACACCATGAAACAAACCCACATAAAAGAACCATATAAACACATTGTTACGACCACAAAGTATAATTTAAGAGTAACCAACAATAGGGGCATAGTTGTGAGAGTTGACATTTATTTTGCAAATATGAAGAGCCAACATCTGGGACATGATCATGAATTGCTAAAAGTCAAGGTTGTGTCCACAAACACACACAACATACAAACAGAACACAAGGATAAATGAATGTATGGACACTGATGTACACTTATAGAAGACACAGTTGTACAAGAAGGCACTATGATAAATTGTAAATTCCAAATACCTTCAAAACTACATGCATACAGAGATGAACTTGTCCTGTGTCCATGGCGTCCTAAACTGTCCAACATGGCGTCCTAAACTGCCCAACATGGCGTCCTAGGCTGTCCAACATGGCGTCCTAGACTGTCCAACATGGCGTCCTAAACTGCCCAACATGGCGTCCTAGACTGTCCAACATGGCGTCCTAAACTGTCCAACATGGCGTCCTAGACTGTCCAACATGGCGTCCTAGACTGTCCAACATGGCGTCCTTAACTGTCCAACATGGCGTCCTAAACTGCCCAACATGGCGTCCTAAACTGTCCAACATGGCGTCCTAGACTGTCCAACATGGCGTCTTAAACTGTCCAACATGGCGTCCTAGACTGTCCAACATGGCGTCCTAGACTGTCCAACATGGCGTCCTAAACTGTCCAACATGGCGTCCTAGACTGTCCAACATGGCGTCCTAAACTGTCCAACATGGCGTCCTAAACTGCCCAACATGGCGTCCTAGACTGTCCAACATGGCGTCCTAAACTGTCCAACATGGCGTCCTAGACTGTCCAACATGGCGTCCTAGACTGTCCAACATGGCGTCCTAAACTGTCCAACATGGCGTCCTAGACTGTCCAACATGGCGTCCTAAACTGCCCAACATGGCGTCCTAGACTGCCCAACATGGCGTCCTAGACTGTCCAACATGGCGTCCTAGACTGTCCAACATGGCGTCCTAAACTGTCCAACATGGCGTCGTAAACTGTCCAACATGGCGTCCTAGACTGTCCAACATGGCGTCCTAAACTGTCCAACATGGCGTCCTAAACTGTCCAACATGGCGTCCTAAACTGCCCAACATGGCGTCCTAAACTGCCCAACATGGCGTCCTAGACTGTCCAACATGGCGTCCTAAACTGTCCAACATGGCGTCCTAAACTGTCCAACATGGCGTCCTAGACTGTCCAACATGGCGTCCTAAACTGTCCAACATGGCGTCCTAAACTGTCCAACATGGCGTCCTAAACTGTCCAACATGGCGTCCTAAACTGTCCAACATGGCGTCCTAGACTGTCCAACATGGCGTCCTAAACTGTCCAACATGGCGTCCTAGACTGTCCAACATGGCGTCCTAAACTGTCCAACATGGCGTCCTAAAATGTCCAACATGGCGTCCTAGACTGTCCAACATGGCGTCCTAAACTGCCCATCATGGCGTCCTAGACTGCCCAACATGGCGTCCTAGACTGTCCAACATGGCGTCCTAGACTGTCCAACATGGCGTCCTAAACTGCCCAACATGGCGTCCTAAACTGCCCAACATGGCGTCCTAAACTGTCCAACATGGCGTCCTAAACTGCCCAACATGGCGTCCTAAACTGTCCAACATGGCGTCCTAAACTGTCCAACATGGCGTCCTAAACTGCCCAACATGGCGTCCTAGACTGCCCAACATGGCGTCCTAAACTGTCCAACATGGCGTCCTAGACTGTCCAACATGGCGTCCTAAACTGTCCAACATGGCGTCCTAAACTGTCCAACATGGCGTCCTAGACTGTCCAACATGGCGTCCTAAACTGTCCAACATGGCGTCCTAAACTGTCCAACATGGCGTCCTAGACTGTCCAACATGGCGTCCTAAACTGTCCAACATGGCGTCCTAAACTGCCCAACATGGCGTCCTAGACTGCCCAACATGGCGTCCTAAACTGTCCAACATGGCGTCCTAGACTGTCCAACATGGCGTCCTAAACTGTCCAACATGGCGTCCTAGACTGTCCAACATGGCGTCCTAGACTGTCCAACATGGCGTCCTAAACTGTCCAACATGGCGTCCTAAACTGTCCAACATGGCGTCCTAAACTGTCCAACATGGCGTCCTAGACCATTGATCCTCTTTTGTTACCTGTCAACGCAACTGCAGTTAGTGTACATACGTGCTACTACTACTAGGGTGTAGACTGAACTGATTTCTCAGTGTAGGATAGCTTTCCATTTACCAGTCTGTACCGCTGTCAGGCAAACCCACTCCGACTTCTGGAGTACTTGTATGTTACATCCTCAAGTCAAGGACGAGAAGTCAACATTTATGTCCTGCTGACCGCCGTGCAGAAATAACTCCCTACCATGGTCACCAAGTTTAAGTGCGACCGACGTAAATCTTTCAGCCACGTCGACTGGTGTAAAATTACAAACACACTTGAGGATCAAAAATGGCGTCGTTGGCAGGTTTAAAAGTACAAAGTAGTCCCACCTGGTATTCCGCATAATTACAGCGTTTAATTGTTCAATTGAAAAGGTTGTACTCTGATAACCTATCCTGTTGCCTTGTCTTCTGTCAATGTGGTTCAATGTCTATACATTTATCTACCTCAATATTCTAATGCCACAGTCGTTTCTAATTGCTTCCCCAATATAAAAATTAAAAACGTGACCCACGAGAATATGTCTAATAGAGAATATAAATTCGGATTATCTAATCCAAAGAAACACTCGCAGCGACAGTAGATGCCACTGGCTTGGATCTATCTCAGCGTCGTCGTCTGACTATGTTTCCAGTTAACTCAATCACCATGGCACCTAGACCCCAATCTGCAATAGGGATCACATAAAAGAAGAGTTAACAATGCTAAAGATACTATTAAACGTACATCTGCAATAGGGATCACATATAAGAAGAGTTAACAATACTACAGATACCATTAAACATGTGTCTGCAATAGGGATCACATTTAAGAAGAGTTAACAATACTACAGATACCATTAAACATGTGTCTGCAATAAGGATCACATATAAGAAGAGTTAACAATACTACAGATACCATTAGACATGTGTCTGCAATAGGGATCACATATAAGAAGAGTTAACAATACTACAGATACCATTAGACATGTGTCTGCAATAAGGATCACATATAAGAAGAGTTAACAATACTACGGATACCATTAAACATGTGTCTGCAATAAGGATCACATATAAGAAGAGTTAACAATACTACAGATACCACAAAACGTGCGGCTTCTCTGTTACAGAACGTGGCGATCAACCCCAACCTAAGGTTGCTTTACTAAGCATGTTTACGTTCAGTAGTTTGCCATTGCGAAATTACAACGTTTATTTCCGACTGATCGGGGTGGAGAATGAAACCCATACTCCGCCGTCAGGGCATCGGTAGTTTTAGCGTAAGCGCACGAAGCGCCGCGGGCATTGCGACTTCAGAAATGCCATCACTTGTGGTTATACGACAAGATATCTCAAAGACATCTCTGTAGACATCACATGCGTGATGGAGAACAGACATGCCGCTATCCGTGGTTTCTCACAATGCGTGTATGTCTGTCTGTCTGTCTGTCTGTCTGTTAGACTATCTGTCTATCTATCTTGTCTGTCTATCTGTCTATCTTATATGTCTGTATGTCTATCTGTTTATCTGTCAATCAGTCAGTCAGCCTATAAGTCTGTCTGCCTATCTGACAGTCTGTGTGTCATTCTGTCAGTCTGTCACTTTTTATCATAAGTAAATGTGTACATGATACAGAATACATGAATTAAACTATACACTGAAATAGCAAGCGAAGTCTCTGGTATTGATTGGCATCCATACAATAATAAACTAGACTCAACGTGATAGCAGTGTTGTTACTTGACCTATGCTTGGTCACGTAAATCCATGGGGCCTATTGTGCTATTGCCACGGCAGACTGAGAATTCTCTCCCTATTGTACTATTGCCACGGCAGACTGAGAATTCTCTCCCTATTGTACTATTGCCACGGCAGACTGAGAATTCTCTCCCTATTGTACTATTGCCACGACAGACTGAGAATTCTCTCCCTATTGTACTATTGCCACGGCAGACTGAGAATTCTCTCCCTATTGTACTATTGCCACGGCAGACTGAGAATTCTCTCCCTATTGTACTATTGCCACGGCAGACTGAGGATTATGCCCCTATTGTACTATTGCCACGGCAGACTGAGGATTCTCTCCCTATTGTACTATTGCCACGGCAGACTGAGAATTCTCTCCCTATTGTACTATTGCCACGACAGACTGAGAATTCTCTCCCTATTGTACTATTGCCACGACAGACTGAGAATTCTCTCCCTATTGTACTATTGCCACGGCAGACTGAGAATTCTCTCCCTATTGTACTATTGCCACGGCAGACTGAGAATTCTCTCCCTATTGTACTATTGCCACGGCAGACTGAGGATTATGCCCCTATTGTACTATTGCCACGGCAGACTGAGAATTCTCTCCCTATTGTACTATTGCCACGACAGATTGAGGATTCTCTCCCTATTGTACTCTTGCCACGGCAGACTGAGGATTATGCCCCTATTGTACTATTGCCACGGCAGACTGAGGATTCTCTGCCTATTGTACTATTGCTACGGCAGACTGAGGATTCTGCCGCTACTGTACTATTGCCACGGCAGACAGAAGATTCTGCCCCTATTGTACTATTGCCATGGCAGACTGAGGATTCTTTCCCTTTTATACTATTGCCACGGCAGACTGAGAATTCTCTCCCTATTGTACTATTGCCACGGCAGACTGAGAATTCTCTCCCTATTGTACTATTGTCACGGCAGACTGAGAATTCTCTCCCTTTTATACTATTGCCACGGCAGACTGAGAATTCTCTCCCTATTGTACTATTGCCACGGCAGATTGAGAATTCTCTCCCTATTATACTATTGCCACGGCAGACTGAGAATTCTCTCCCTTTTATACTATTGCCACGGCAGACTGACAATTCTCTCCCTATTGTACTATTGCCACGGCAGACTGAGAATTCTCTCCCTATTATACTATTGCCACGGCAGACTGAGAATTTTCTCCCTATTGTACTATTGCCACGGCAGACTGAGAATTCTCTCCCTATTGTACTATTGCCACGGCAGACTGAGAATTCTCTCCCTATTGTACTATTGCCACGGCAGACTGAGAATTCTCTCCCTTTTATACTATTGCCACGGCAGACTGAGAATTCTCTCCCTATTGTACTATTGCAACGTCAGACTGAGAATTCTCTCCCTATTGTACTATTGCCACGGCAGACTGAGGATTCTCTCCCTATTGTACTATTGCCACGGCAGACTGAGGATTATGCCCCTATTGTACTATTGCCACGACAGACTGAGGATTCTCTCCCTATTGTACTATTGCCACGGCAGACTGAGGATTCTGCCCCTTATGTACTATTGCCACGGCAGACAGAAGTTTCTGCCCCTATTGTACTATTGCCACGGCAGACTGAGGATTCTGCCCCTTATGTACTATTGCCACGGCAGACTGAGAATTCTGTCCCTATTGTATTATTGCCACGGCAGACAGAAGATTCTGCCCCTATTGTACTATTGCCATGGCAGACTGAGGATTCTGCCCGTATTGTACTATTTCTATGGTAGACTGAGGATTCTGCCCCTAATCGACAGTTATGGGATCACGTGGATGATAGACCAGGCTCATGTTGACATTATTTCTAGTGGACTGCGTGGCCAAGTGGTTACACCGTTTGCCTCGCTCACCGAAGGTTGTGTGTTCGATTCTGGCCTATGTCGTTCGGTTCACGATTGCAATTTTCTCCGTTACTCCTGGGGGTCGTTGCTGGAGCTACGGAAATCCTGAAATGCGTGACGCTTTCGGCAGGCCGTACTGTCGAAAGAGACTGATCCAAATGGAATACAACACGGTACAATGTAGTCGATCCTCTAGTATTTTTCTCTCTAGGGATGTCGAGTTGCCTTTGCGTGGAGGTACACTGGTATCTTCAGCTGGGAATGGGTCGGCAGGTTCGAATCCTGACATTGCTTATTGCTTTCAGTGCTTATATCGTCTATTGTGTGTGCTACTTCTGTGAGTGCGGATTAGTGATTGTAATTTAATCCTCATAGTATTTGAATACGTTGGGCATGGGTGTGCATGAGGCGAGAGGAATGGCAAGGGATCGAGACACTTTCTCGGGGTACCGAGATGAGAGCCAGGTTCTGCAGAGGAGCCTCTAGATCTGTGATTCTCAACCGTTGGGGAATTTCCCCCCCCCCCCCCCCCGGGGGGAATTTTAGGGTTTCCGGTGGGGGGGGGGGGGAATTAAGATTATTTCAAGATAGCTTTAATACAAGAACCGATTTCTTGATATTGTTTTTCCCTTCATACTTTACGGTTCTGTACGTCTCACCCTTCTAAAATTCATTTTATAAAGTAAGTAGACCCACAAATCACGTTTTATGTGGACGTCTAGACTTGGTTTAGTATGTGCTATTAAATTTAGCTTTCATTATTACGTTTTCTGTGTAAGGAAAGGGGGGGATTTTTAGGTAGGAAATACGAAACGGGGGAATGACGTTCTGAAAATATGGTAAAGGGGGGCACGGGCCAAAAAAGGTTGAGAACCACTGCTCTAGATGATGATGGCTATATGCAAATCGTTCCATATACAGGCATCTGGCCGTCTTCACAGACGACAGTTTGTTACATTGTGCTTAAAAAACAGACATAATAACGACAACCCATGGCGGGGACCAGGAATGGAGTTAAACCTCGCCATAAAGCCTGGGCTGATTTGTTGGAACAGTGTGTAGATCATGCAGCACGATCCCTCTCTCGGCCTGTCTAATTTACTCCAGAGGAAAGGTAACAACAATACATCTGGAACAAGGCAAGCTGCAGGACCTGCCGTATCAGCAAAGCAATACTCTAACTGTCCACCTGTCACAGCTTCCATCCTAGACCAGTTGCCGACAAAGGCTTAGGTTCTGGTCTACCCTGCCGTGACATTTAGTCTTTAAGTTGCATCTTCTCCAGCTATGTTAAGGCTTGTGTCCTCCCAGTTGCGCTTCTCCACCAGAAGCCGTTGGCACAATGTTGGGTGCCGGGTTTAGTGAGCGCCGTCCGAAATTCGGGCGCTAACAGAAAGCAGGTAGTACTACTGTCATACGGTAGCTTGGTCATATTTGAATAAGACTTGACTCACTGTCATACCGTAGTTCGGTCATATCTGACTAAGACCTGACTAACTGTCATACGGTAGTTTGGTCATATCTAAGGCCTGACTCGCTGTCATACGGTAGCTCAGTCATATCTGAGTAAGACCTGACTCACTATCATACCTGATTAAGAAATGCCAGAAAATGTTCCAAAACAACTGATATTTATATGTAAGATAGAACACGCAGTACCTGGTACTGCACATTTGCTATGTCTGTATGTTAGTAAACAGGTTATGTCCTAATCTGTTGACAATACGCGGAGTCTACGTGGCTGAGTGGTCAAGCCCCCGGCCATGCACGACAAAGGCCGTGGGTTGTTTTCCAGGAATTCTTGCTCTGTGCTACGCTTTCGGTAGCCCACTAGACCGAGCCATTAGGGATAAACCCTCGATCATCTCCCCTTTTAAACCTTTTAAGCCAGTGTTTCACAACGTGGGGCCCACGCCCCACAGGGGGGCAATTTGACTGTTAAGGGGGGCAATTCGAAAATGGAAGAAATCGGCTGAATATAACAAAACGGGGAGACTTGAGACTGCAGTTAACTAAATTGGAACCTGACAAAAGATCTCTTTGCAGCAAGCATCAAGCGCAAGGATCTCACTAAATTTAAATAATAAATAATTACTAATAATTAAAATAATATAGAAAAATCTTTCATTAAAATTATTTTGTACTTGAATTTCAGTTCTCCATTATATGTTTTGAAAATTTACTTACTGTGTTTGCTCAATAATTACCTAGTGATTTCTTCCTAAAACCTATCATTCAAGTTTCTTTAGTGAACATTTCAATTTTTGAATATTAAAATAATGTATATGTTGAAGGGGGGGGGGCGGGGGGCGGGGGAGGGGGGCAATATGAATTTTAGAAAGGCTTAAGTGGGGCATGGCACAAAAAAGGTTGGGAAACACTGGTTTAAGCTGTAAACCTATTGTCGGTTAATTAGTTAGTCAGTTAATTAGTCGATGTTCCAACTTCACGGCAACGGTTATGCCCCATTCCTGTGCCAGTGAATATAACACAAAATGCTCCCCACTGCCCAATGTGAAAAGTGGAACAGACAGGAGTCTCGGCAATGCAACAGCTCACATAGGTACATTGTGCATAATGCCGCCGCGATAATGCAAACACAAAAGTCTTCCACGAAAACCACAGTTCATCGTCGATGGAATCGGCAGTCACCAGAAAGACCTCACTGACCCGGGTTTTCTCACACGGCCCTGTCTCTATCAGCAGGACGACCCACCGAAAGCGTCGCATTAAGCACGAACTCCGTAGCTCCAGCACCGACTCCCAGGAGTCTCCTGAAAAATGCACTCGTGAACCGAAAAGGCAAATCAGTAAATTCAGCAACAGCCGGTTAGCCATTGTTCCGAACATGTGGGTCACTGTACAAGCAAAGGCGGACATGTAAAAGCATTCCACGTGAATATCACAGCTCACAGAGTCGCGCCACACACTCACTCAGTAGCACTGCGACGGAACCATATACTACCAGTCCAACATGAGGAAAATGTGAAATGCAAACCGCACAAAGATAAATACTCTAGAGGTCGTAGCAGTTCAATGCCTAACCGCCATGCTGGGGACCGGAAGTGACCTATTGTCTGGATATTAGAGTGAGTGAGTGGCACCTTGCAGACTTGACAGACCAAAGTATGTGAGTTGGAATGTGGCCAATATTCCATCACAATGCCTGGGCAGAGCTTCAGAGAAAGATGTGGTGCCCAAACGACATGCTCCCTCTCTCGGCCTAATCTTGTGTATTCCATAGGAATGGGTATCCAATACGTCTGGCACAAGGTAGGCTGCAGACGCTGGCGGCACAGCGTCAAACCTCCGAGGATATTAGAGTAGAGGTTATGTATCACATGTGAGTACTATAAAGCTACCTATGCTACTGTATATATATATGCATATATATATATATATATATATATATATATCAGAGTACAGGTATCACCTGTGGGTAATGTACACCTACCTATGCTGCTGTCGCCGACGTTGGAGGTGGCCTTGATGTTGGTCGTATAAGCCGGGAAGCCGTAGGAGACGGTGAAGAGTGTCGGAATGTACTTGCCCATCAGGCAGGTGGTAGATCCCAGGCTTTCCTTGATGCCAGCTTCAATGGATTCCGCCAAAGTCTGCAGGCAGAGAGAATCGCATCGCAAATCAGATCTAAGCTTTAAACATAAGTACAGACAACACATCAAAAAAAAAAAAAAAAAATCTTCAGCAGGAACCGTAGTCGATAGTCGCGGTTCCAGCTTCACGGCAAAGGGTAACCCCCTAATGCTCCGTTCCTGTGCCAGTGAATATCATATGCAATGCTCCTCACTGCCCCATGCGATAAGTGGAATAATCATCAGTTCCGACAAACCAACAGCCCGCGCAGGCATACATTCATAAGGCCGCTCATAGAATGCCAAAACAACTAACTGTTCGCCTCTGAACTTACAGATCATCGTAAATGGAAGCGGCTGTCACTAAAAAACCAGCAGTTGCACACACATTACTGTATAAAGTTAAACCAACAGCTCAGCAACCGATCGGCCGCCATTTTTTGAACACTCAGTTCACACTACAAACAACCACGGACAGATGTACAAGCGTTGCACATGAAATCCACGGTTCTCAGTGTCTCTCCACGCACTCACTCAGTAGTCGGTCGACTGAACCATGTGCTACCAGCAAGTCCAACATGAGTAAAATGCGTCAGCAAACTGTAGACAGAAACAAAAAGATCCCAAAGACTTTAGCAGTTCAACAGCCTACACGTCATATGTACCTGCAGCGGGTATTTGAAGTGTTAGTGCCCTTGAATTATGTAGGCCTGCGTTCACAGAGGAATCCGTTACCAGTCTTTCTCTCCAGTAACAAGCAGCGAGAGCTCAAATCGACCTAGCCCGACAGAGCTCATTCCATTGTTATCGCAACGACATAATCATTCCACCAACACACTCGTAATACAGACCATAAACAAATGACACGAAGGAGGGGACGGATATGTACAAAAAGGCTTCAAATGAAAACCTCTTTGAGCTGTCCAAACAGGTGGAAATCACTTCGGGCTAGTCTGTTGAGTACAGGGGAAGTGGTACACACTGAAAGTTGAGGACTTCATTGGTGTCAACCGCTGCACGGGCAGTATGGGGTTGAGCATTATCTTGCTGCAAAAGGACACCTTCACTCAGAAGAAGAAATGTAACTCTGGAAATGATGTTCATGAACCGATTCAGGGCCAAATAAAAGGTAAGTTTGGACCAAAAATGTTACACAATCAAATGAACAAGCATTATAATGTAAATTTCCGTTCACTGCTCATTGGAATTGTGGAACATACCACGAAACAAAACAAATTACATGGTGACCCCAGCGAGAATAAAATGTGTGGCACTGCGGTAAATCTGTTTAAATGGAAATAATATAAAATAATACGAAGTAATGCATCTTTATAGAACACAGTTAAGGACAGACTGGAATCCTGAGATGAGTAGCATATTTGTTTCCAGTTTTTCTTTTTTTCTTTTTTCTTTTCATTTTCTCTTCACTGTTCTCATCTTTTCATTCTTCTCGTCCCGTTCTGATGACTTAATGTAGTTACTGTATTGTCTTCTCCGTGATTATATGTTACGTAGCGTGTATGCACGTGTTAGCTGATGAACGCTAGTCGCCGCAACGTCTTGAGTTTTCCGTAATTGTATTCTGTAAAACTGCATTACTTTATGACCCTATCATGACGCTATATCGTCCCTATGTCCCTTATGTAAGTTCACATTTGGCGCCGTATTATCCCCAGACACTGAATCAGTTAATCTGGTTTTGTAGATATAACCATAATCCAAAACAATGTTTTCCCGTAGTGAATTTGAATAACGAAGACACAAACAATAGATTGTACGATTTATTGCCTGGCATATTTCGCTGCATCTCGTCAGGTACATACATAGTTGCCACGTAGTAACTCCGCTGACCCTCCTCCAAGTACTCTATTTATTAGCACAAGTATTGGGTCCTCTCTTCATTTGGCTCGGTTCTGAGTCGACTATCATGGCATCTTAACTAATACCAACAACACTTTGTTGAACAATAAGTACGTAGCTGTTCATTGACGCTGTGCACAATAGATAACATGAACTCATGTGTGTTCCAGTCAAACCTAATGTTTATTACTGAATCGCCCTACACATTAGCTCTACACTAGGCCGGCTATCTGCCCTGTCCACCTTCCCATGTACGTTGCTGATGTCTGGTATCGTTCAAACATTTCTCAGTTTCCCTACTGTCATCATACACAAGCATGTATCATTATAGGCAACAACTGTCAATAATTCTCGCACAAAATACTCACAGTATTTGGATAGTATAGCCACTAACTACTGGTCCCTGTCGAGATATCTACTTCTGGCCTAGGGTGAGATTTAACTATCGTTTTCCATTACACCTGATCACCCTGATAACTGTTTTCCTATCTGTAGTTTACTGGGACACACCATAATCCTCTAAAAAGGCAGCACTGTGGAGAAACAAAGAGACAAGCTTCACATGTTGCCTTACCCTGCGGCAATGCTCTGTTGCTGCCTCTTCAAGAGCCTCCAGGTCGAGTACTAGATCGTCACCTATGGCGTTCAGTGTGGAAGGGGCGTAGGTGAATCCTTGCGTGGCGTAGAACTGGATGTCATCCACCTCGGGCTGGTAGACAGAGCCTGGTGGAGGAGAGGACATTTGAATACGGTGTTGGCATTAACTGTTAATGACAACGTCGCCATCATTATAACTATCATCATCATCATCATCATCATCATCATCATCATCATCATCATCATCATCATCATCATCATCATCATCATCATCATCATCATCATCATCATCATCATCATCATCATCATCATCGTCATCGTCGTCGTCATCATAATCATCATTGTCAGGGGCTTATATGTAAGCAATAGTGTAAGTGCCGGTATGTAAGCGAGAGTCAGTGTAAGCATAGCTGAGGTCAAGGGCAGTAGGAGACATCACGGCTTGGCTAACGGACGGTCAAGCAAGAAGCCCGTGAACAGACCCACGTGATGTGGGAAGGTCAAGGAGGACGGAGGCAGTGTGTGTGAGACAGCGGATAGAGACGGACGTGTGAAGAATAGCGAGAGATAGAACGATCGAACGAGAGAGTTGTGACGGATAGCTGAGATGAACGTTGTGTAGTGATATTCGAGGAATGTACCAACTGTGATATGTGCGGGATGATGTGAGGCTGTGATTGCGAATGATCATGCGGGCGACAGTGTAAATATCGCCCATGTGAGCTAGCGCGTGGCTGCTTATGTTGAACGATTGTTTGAGCGTGAAGTGCGACCATGTTGTCAGCCTGTAATATATATTGTAATAAATGTTGTTCAGGAGATAGCTCCTGCGAGTTTCCGATTGCATTCATGTGTTATTAGTATATGTGTCGTAGTTGTTGTAATTTGCCTGTCCAAGTCCAGTGAGCTAGAAGGAGCAAATAGTTGGGACTCTGACAGGTATAATGGTGTCAAAAGTACACACGAACCACATACCCAAATAAAACGCATAAAAGTACGCTACTTATGCAAAGAAGAAGATCTAGTGCATAATTTTGTAAAAAGTTGTAAATCGGAGATTTGTTAACAAAATCAGAACGAAAATAACATCATTTCTTTCCACAGCAGGTTTCAATTCTACAAAGCGACCGACGTAACCAGAACAGCTCAACGGTAACCAGCACGAGAATCACGTTCCTGTACATCAAGCGTTCGAGTAAACAGCAGATAAAGATAAGTTGATTAATTTTGATTGCTAAGTACCCAAATCTGCATTCTTTGATTTGCTTGTATAAATACTATCATTAGTAGATTTGAATAGTAATTAACAGAAAATGTCGGAGGATGAATACCAATCACATTTCTGGGGCACAAATCAGTACAAAAGTTTGCTAGATTTTTTTGATGATACACGGGCACAAAACAAAGCAGCTTGTAAGATACACCATGAATTAATACATGACTGGACACAAAAATTTGAAAAGAAAATGCAAGACTAAAAAATCCCAAAAGATTTTTGGGGGACATGGTACAGAGGACACTTACCAATAAAACACAAAAAACTTCAAGAGATCATACCTGATTTGTCAAGAGTGGACTATGAATATTATAAAACAAGAATATTAAAACACTACATGAACTTTTTCAAGACTCTACAATTAGAGGCACAAAAGTTGAAACCAGCCACAGACAAGTCATTCATCCAGTATATAAGGGAAATAGAAGAATTTTTCAGAAAGCTAACATTTGAAATTAAACAAACAGACAACAATCAAGAAGCAATAAATTTCTTGCTAATAGAAAAACTAAAAGCAACACTCCCAGCCGAATGCGAAAAATATTTAGAAGAACACAACACAGAACCTATCAAAAACTTACTAGAAAAATGCCGTGAATATTACAACCAAAGTATAAACCTGGTTAAGAACACTCAACAGAAAAGTACTGTGAAAGCAACGGCATCTGCAGCCACAGATTGTCAAAACAAACCACAGAAAACAAAACCAGTACTGTGCACACATTGTAGCACTCCACATACAGAAAATGGAATATGCGATACGAATCCCACTTATCAACAATACCTGAATACTATTATAGCACAAAAATTGGGGAAGGTAAATCAAAGGAAATATAGAACAAAATGTCATTTTTGCCTCGCGTATGGCCACAGACGTTTCGAATGTGAAGGAATAAAAAGAATACAGAAAGCAAAAGCAAATGCAGCCATAAACGTTACAACAGACAGTTCAGCAAAGAACTTAGAAAAAGTAAACATCACAGATACGAAAACAAGACCAAACACTGCAAATTCAGAACAGACTGAGTTTTACCCAACAGACTTCGTACCATATTTTAATAATGTTGTTAATATCACTCAGCCTCATTCCTTATTTAAAGAGGGCAATACTCAACAAGAAAGTGAGGAAATGAACAAAACCTCAAGACTGTCGTTCGGAAAACTAACATTTCATGAGGGATACATTAATGACACAGTATGCACATGTGTACGCGACACAGGGTCCTGTCTTATCGGTCTTCGGAAGACCCTAGCTGATCATAAAGACTACCTAGATGAGTACATCTATTGTAGAACTGTTTCAGGGACAATAGAGAAATATCCTATGGCATGGGCCAATATAAAATCACCTTTCCTATCAGGCAGAGTAACTTGCGCATTATTAGACAATCCATGCTGTGATTTATTAATTGGAAATGTATTAAATGTGATAGACTACACAGAATCCAAAACCCAGACATGGCAGAAAGTTAACACCACAACAAACACTGCCTTAACTACACCACTCATCATACAACATCATGATGAACAGACCAAAGTACCACACCATACCAACTTGAGTACCATCTCACAACAAGAAAAAACAGAAACTGGGGTGTATCAACAAAGAAAAGAAGGTACAGATAACAAGCATTTCACAAGGGCGAGAAAAGATCACAAAACATCATGGTACATACTATACCTCCTGTACCCCCTGTTAACTACACACATGCCCAAGTGCACACAATGGATTATCCTACTCGCACTACTCATGTTAAATGCAAAACAAATGTCTTCACAAACAATTTTATTCACACATCATCATGACGCAACACAGATGATATTACTCATGACAAAACAGCTAGCTTTGTTACTTATATCATTACTGTTGAACCAAAGTTTGTTGTTACCACTGATAAACTCTATGTCAAGTCAACTCAGACACATACTTATGCTGAACAATGTAAATCATCAGTCGGTGGAATTACTGACAAAAATCAGCAACAAATTACCCTACATATTTTGGATAATATACACAAATTGCAGAAAAGCATACAAACATGCACGATTACATTTCAAAACTATACATGGTGTATTATTATTATTTGAACTATTGAATGTATACACACATGTACGAGTGCAGGTTTGGAGATAGCACTCAAAATGATCTCAACATGAAATTTGAAAATCCCCACCCTTCGGAAAATTAATTTTAACCGTAACCCACTTTATATCCGTAGATCGAGTAACTCCAGAGTTGCCTTGTCTGCTGTACGACTCCAGCGCTATGATACTAGCACACTCCATTGTACAGACCAACATAAAAGTTCCTTCAACGTGAAAAGTGTCATCGACAGAACAGTAAGACTCAACATGTGATTTCAGGTATCAAACAGTAAGATATACCAATATTGACTTTGTTTCAAACGAGTATCTACAGAATCCACCTTTTGAAATCGACTAACAACGACACGAACTTCACAAGTACAGACACTGATTTCTAGTGAACAGTTTAATGAACCAGATGCCAACCTACAAACTATGGCAAAGACAGTCACAGACATAAACACCATGGCCACACTCATAATTATATTTGATATGTGTGAATTCCAGCAATTTTACAGAACGGACTTACAAATTGTCCAAACTTGGTGAAAAGTTTTAATCACTATACAGAAGGAAAGACAATATCAGGATATACAGAATACGTTAATAATCGGGTCAGAAGGAAGAAATGCCAAACATTTCAGCACCACAATGAACATTGAACACTGATAATTTAATTCAGTGTGCATAACTTTCACAGGACAATAACAGTATCCTATACGTGTATAAAGGCAGCGACGATGAATATTTTATTGTAAATGTATTAACTGTATTACATCCAATGTCTAATTTTAGTATTATATTAGTTAGTATTGTTAGAATATGATGTGTAAATATAAACGTAAGTACAGTGTGAAAGGTATAAAGTGTAATGCTGAGAATCAACGCCTGGCAATCCCAATACGCGAGTGTTACCAAACTTGCTTTCGCGTATGGTGGATAGCCCGACGAATGACGCTTAGCAATAGTGGTACAGAAGTAACATCATAATATTGTAACAAGAGGGAACATACCAACAGGGTGATGCCAACCAAAGAGATTAATAAGAACTCTCCACAACAGTAAACGAGGTGTACCCAAAAAGGGAAACAACTCACGGTCTGACATAAGATGAGGTAAGGGTGACTATTATATACATGACCACAACAGTGACATAGTGTGCTCATAAAGAATCGATGAGGGTGCATTAAATAGAGACGAGGGGAACCACGTCTAAATAGAGAGAGAATTTAAGAATGCTGTAAGAGGAAGTTGTAGCCTTATTCGAGGCGTGAATGAATGGAGAATCCTTAAACCAGCATAGCCACAATAACTATGAGGTGATAATACACAGTGAATCGATTGAGAAACATGAACAGAATGTAATGTCACGGAGTGGGGAGTGAAGAATATAACGAGGTATGACGAATAGACCCAACCAGAACATTTGCCAGACCACGACAAAACCTTGAGAGAAACCTCAGTACTGAAAAAGAGAGAAGAATAGTAATTTAATCTCGAAAAAAAAGATCAGAGCAAAAAGGGACGCAAGCGTAGACTTATGATCATATAATCCCCTGACAAGGTTAGAAAGATGTACCAAGAGTAACAACAACAGAATGTGTCACATTTCCAAGAGAAAGTGCCACATTGTTTGTGGGAGGGGGGGGGGGGGGGAGAGTGTCAGGGGCTTATATGTAAGCAATAGTGTAAGTGCCGGTATGTAAGCGAGAGTCAGTGTAAGCATAGCTGAGGTCAAGGGCAGTAGGAGACATCACGGCTTGGCTAGCGGACGGTCAGGCAAGAAGCCCGTGAACAGACCCACGTGATGTGGGAAGGTCAAGGAGGACGGAGGCAGTGTGTGTGAGACAGCGGATAGAGACGGACGTGTGAAGAATAGCGAGAGATAGAACGATCGAACGAGAGAGTTGGGACGGATAGCTGAGATGAACGTTGTGTAGTGATATTCGAGGAATGTACCAACTGTGATATGTGCGGGATGATGTGAGGCTGTGATTGCGAATGATCATGCGGGCGACAGTGTAAATATCGCCCATGTGAGCTAGCGCGTGGCTGTTGGTGTTGAACGATTGTTTGAGCGTGAAGTGCGACCATGTTGTCAGCCTGTAATATATATTGTAATAAATGTTGTTCAGGAGATAGCTCCTGCGAGTTTCCGATTGCATTCATGTGTTATTAGTATATGTGTCGTAGATGTTGTAATTTGCCTGTCCAAGTCCAGTGAGCTAGAAGGAGCAAATAGTTAGGACTCTGACAATCATCATCATAATCATCATCATCATCATCATCATCATCATCATCATCATCATCATCATCATCATCATCATCATCATCATCATCATCATCATCATCATCATCATCATCATCATCATCATCATCATCATCATCATCATCAACAACAACAACATCATCATCATCATCATCATCAACATCAATACTCATAACTGCATGTGCCTTCATGCGGAAACTCACCAATAGCACAAGGTTTGGGTTCGCACCTAATGCCTGTTTCCGGAGTGAGAATGGTCACCAAGATGTCCTTACAGCTGTCAGGGTCACTGCTTCCGTGCAGGGTCAGCTCCTGTCCATCTTGCAGCGTCACTGTCTTGTCGTCTCCTGTAGAGTAAGATCACCAGTGACAGAAATGGTCGAGTGAGTTCTTGACAGAGAGAGAGAGGGCGAGAGAGCGGAAGGGCGAGAGGGCGAGAGAGGCAGGGAGTGGAAGGTAGAGAGAGAGAGAGAGAGAGAGAGAGAGAGAGAGAGAGAGAGAGAGAGAGAGAGAGGACACGTTGATATAATGAAACCATGACACAACACTTCCCAATAAAGAAGATAGAGAAGTAAGCAGTAATACGACAACATCTCCTCTGGTTGACTCTGAACCCAGTAGCTTCCTGGATATTGAGACTGTGTTCACTAACCCGAGGCCACAGATGGAGATAACTGCTGATACGGTTACGTTGGTTGCATATCCTTTACAGGACGTCGCAGTCAATCCCAGGATTGTTTCGCTGTGTGTGATTTCTTGGTAAGTTTACGACCAGTAGTTTGCCAATGCTTTCTGAACGACTGACACTCATATCATTTTACGAAAAACAACGCTACCAAATGGCCTGCAGCTGTGTTTTTTTAAACGCTGTTTGCGGGTTTACGAATTATGTCTTTAACCCCTTCGCCATACTGAATCTTGACATACTTACTAACATACACGGGTCGTCCATTGAATCTTGACTTACCTAGTAACATACACGGGTCGTCCATTGAATCATGACTTACCTAGTAACATACAAGGGTTGTCCACTGAATCTTGACTTACCTAGTAACATACAAGGGTTGTCCATTTAATCTTGACTTACTTACTAACATACAAGGGTTGTCCACTGAATCTTGACTTACTTACTAACATTCAAGGGTTGTCCACTGAATCTTGACTTACCTACTAACATACAAGGGTTGTCCACTGAATCTTGACTTACTTACTAACATGCAAGGGTTGTCCACTGAATCTTGACATACTTAATAACAAACAAGGGTTGTCCACTGAATCTTGACTTACCTAGTAACATACAAGGGTTGTCCATTTAATCTTGACTTACTGACTAACATACAAGGGTTGTACACTAAATCTTGACTTACCTAGTAACATACAATGTTTGTCCACTGAATCTTGACTTACTTACTAACATACAAGGGTTGTCCACTGAATCTTGACTTACTTACTAACATACAAGGGTTGTCCACTGAATCTTGACTTACTTACTAACATACAAGGGTTGTCCACTGAATCTTGACTTACCTAGTAACATGCAAGGGGTGTCCACTGAATCTTGACTTACCTAGTAAAATACACGGGTCATCCATTGAATCTTGACTTACCTAGTAACATACACGGGTTATCCACTGAATCTTGACTTACTTAGTAACATACAAGGGTTGTCCACTGAATCTTGACTTACCTAGTAAAATACACGGGTCGTCCATTGAATCTTGACTTACCTAGTAACATACAAGGATTATCCACTGAATCTTGACTTACTTAGTAACATACAAGTGTTATCCACTGAATCTTGACTTACCTAGTAAAATACACGGGTCGTCCATTGAATCTTGACTTACCTAGTAACATACACGGGTTATCCACTGAATCTTGACTTACTTAGTAACATACAAGTGTTATCCACTGAATCTTGACTTACCTAGTAAAATACACGGGTCGTCCATTGAATCTTGACTTACCTAGTAACATACACGGGTTATCCACTTAATCTTGACTTACTTAGTAACATACAAGGGTTGTCCACTGAATCTTGACTTACCTAGTAAAGATTATTCAAGATGGCGACGGACGGTCGTGTTGTTTTGTGTTCGTTAACTTTTTCGCGTAAGGGATGGATTTATTCATTTCTTGCGTGTAATTGGTGTGCCAGGATGTAAAACCAGGAGTTTCTACTCAAGATCTGCGCGGGTGCTAAGGAGTTCGTGCATCGAGCGAAGCCATCCTTGAGTGAATTTTCAGCGGCGTGTGTGGTTCTCAATCAAAAGTCAGTGTTTACGTTTTTTCAACATGGCGGAACAACGTGTGTTTTCCGAACGATCAGCAGTCAACATACCGAAGCGGCGTGGTAGCCGCGCAGGGAAAAAGAAGCCAGGTAAGCGCGGTGGCTTGAGACGTTTTAGACTCAAGTGTCACCGTCTAGGACTCAGGAACATCCGTATTCTATATTGGAACTGTGCCAGTGTAAAACAACGGGGCTCTATTTTAGAAACCCTAGTTTACAGGAACGACATTGTAGCACTCCAGGAGACGAGACTGGGCGATCAGCTACTCCGAATTGCCGGCTTCAAATGTTTCTATAACAGACGACATCTGGGAACGGCGATTCTCGTTCGCGACAGCATGGTGGCGTCAGAGCTAGACATGTCCAGTTGGAACAGTGACGATATACAAATACAGGCGTTGAGAGTTCATTCCAGTACACCATTCGTGTTGGTTAATGTTTATGCCCGCAATGCGAGTGTGGACGCCCAGAAGTGGCAGTGCTTAAGTGGCATATTAGGCCACGAGAGAAATGTTATTTTCTGTGGTGACTTCAACGCTAAAGGCAGATCATGGGGAAACACTTCCTCCAATACACAAGGGGAGGAGCTCGAGACTGCACTGGAAACCATCGACCTGGTTTGTATCAACAGTGGCTGTGTCACCAGGACAGCAAGCCGTCCAGGCGATGAGGACAGTGCTATTGATCTGGCGCTAGTTTCACCTTCACTCACTACAGTGTGTAGATGGGGTGTCCTAGGACACCATGGCAGCGACCACCACCCATGCAGCATATTGGTGGAGAAAGGCAGAACCAGGCAGCACAAGCTAAAGGTAAAGACGTTCCAGTATGACAGTACAGGGCAAGATGTGGTGAGTAAAATAAGACGTGACAAGCGCAGAACGTTTCAGGGCAGGAAGAAAAGGAAAACAAGCTGGGAGCAGCCACCGTGGTGGAGTTTCGAGGTGGAGAAGGCTTGGGTGGATAAGCGTAGTGCTGTAAGGAGATGGCAAAATGCCAAGAAGAACAGAGCTGGTCATCCTAGTCCCTGCAAGCACTTAGAAAGAGAGATGCACACAAAAGTAAGCTATTTCAAAAAACTGGTCACGGTGGTTAAAAGCGAAAAATGGGCAGAGGTGTGTCAAAGAGTAAGCACAGACAAGTCACTGAAATTGTTCTGGCGACTACATAAAAGCATGAGTGGTGTAGTCAAGAATAAGAGCATTTATGACTTCCAAGGTGCTGACCTCATCTGGCAGAGGACTGACGAGGACAAGGGCAAAGCCCTCTTTGAACGCTACCTTGAGCAGAGCAACCAGACAGACATGGGAGGCCGGAATCTGGCCAAGGAGGTCACCTCAGACAGATGCAAGGCCCAGAACACTTCGGATGAAGACACAGTGACAGTGCAAGAAATCAAGGCTGTGCTTCGACGATCAAAAAACAGTGCTCCAGGTCCTGATGGCATAAGATACGACGACATAAATAGGTGTACCGACAATGAGCTAGAGAAACTAGCAGACATGTACAACAACAGTATAGGGAGTGCTAGCATCAAGGAGGAATGGTTACACAGCTATCTGATTCCCTTGCCGAAGCCTGACAAAGACCACAAGAAAATTCAGGGATATCGAATTATAACCATGCAGAATACAATAGGCAAGCTGCTGGAGAAGGTAATTGCCAGGAAAATATCAAGCCAACTAGAGAGGCAAGGTGGTTTCCCACCTACCCTGGGTGGGTACCGTCCAAAAAGAGAAACCTGGACCAATGCAGCAGTCTTTGCCCATGATGTCTATGAAGGTTTCCACTCAGGCACTGAAACCGTTGCTGCAGCGATTGATCTTGAGGACGCATACAACAGAGTACCACTGGATTTTTTAATGTTTCAGCTTCTTGAACTAAACGTAAGTCCATTCCTCCTTAGTTGGATCGCTGCAGCTCTCTTCCAACGGAAAGTAGTTTTTAGATGTGGCAGTTGGACTTCGGAACCAACAACAATATATCCTGGCCTACCACAGGGATCACCATTATCTCCGGTACTGTTCAACGCCTACACAGTGAGAATCACCAGTGAGCAGATCACTGGACCTGGCAGGACATTGTCATATGCCGATGATGTTTTAGTGTATCGTCAGGGTAAGGATAGAGAGGAGGTTGCTGTGGAGCTACAAACCGAACTCAATCGCATAAGTACTTGGTGTGATGAAGCTGGGGCAATGGTCAACCCAACAAAGGCAACAGTGACTTGGTTCTCGTTGAATAATCATATTGTCAACAATCCAACACCAACTGTAATGCTGTGTTCAGAGACGGTGGAAAGAACGCAGGCAATGAATTACCTGGGGATACGGTTTGATCGAAGCCTTGCTTATAATGTGCACATAGACCAGGTGATAACAAAGACGAAGCGGGGTTTGGCAGCGATGCGGGTGATGGCGGCAGCAAACTGTGAGCAGCGCCATCTATGTCTTCTGTACGAGGGGCTGGTCATGTCTGTTTTGGAGTATGCAATGGCAATCCTGACTGTCAGCCATAAGCAGATAGAAAGGATGGAAAGGATACAGAATGAAGCTATGCGCATTATTCTTGGATGTACAAGAGATACAGCATGCAGGGCGATGCGCTACCTTCTTGATTTTCCAACCATTGAAGAGAGAATGCAAGTTTGCAGGGCACGCGCCTACCTCAGAATTAACGCAAACACACAGCATCCACTGCATAGTGAAATTAGGAAGGTGAAGGGCAGCAGGTTAAAAAGAGGACGGTCGTGGATGGGTCAAGCCGAGGACATTCTTCAACAGGTGTGTTCACTTGAGGACTTAGAACCTGGCGAGGAGTGGGTGCAAGTGCCAACAGACTTCTGCACATCCTTTTCAGTTTGCATCCAACTAGATAGAAAATACAGACAAGAAAATCCGGCTGCTGTTGAGGCTGAAGTACAAGCGTTGATTTTCGAGAATTCGCTAGACAGTGACGCGGTCATCTACACAGATGGGTCGGTCATCCGACATGTGAGAAGCTCATGGGCCTTTACAGCTCGGGCCGGAGGGAGAATTGTGAAGGAGGACTCTGGTGCTTTCACTGAAACCACAAGTAGCCTGACCATGGAAGTCATGGCAGTAAGTAAAGCAATAACATGGCTCGAGACACAGACATTCACTAGGGCTTGTTTCCTTAGCGACTCAATGAACATGATCAAGAGGATAGAGGAGGGGTCGATCCGAAGAGAATGGTTGCTGCCTCTGAAGCGGTCTCGGCTGGCAAAGATTAGTTTCATCTTCGTGCCAGGGCATGCGGGAGTACAAGGAAATGAGCGGGCTGACAAGCTCGCAGGTGAGGCTACTGTTGAGGGCGGACGCGCCATGGACCAGGCTGACATTCTGAATGCTCTACGAGAAGTGAGACTTTTGCAAGAACCAAGTGATGACTGTGAATCTACAACAATGGCCAGACTGCGAGAGCAGCAAATTAAAAGAGGGGTGGCCAAACAAGAACACTACGCAGGAAGCCAAAGAAGATTGATAAACCAACACAGAACTGGCGTCGTTAGCCGCTACACGCTGCGGGATTTGCTGAGGAGGGGATCCGAGCACTTATGGACTGAATGGTCCGATGTGCAACGAGGATGATCTGTCGACTAACTAACTAACTAACTTACCTAGTAAAATACACGGGTCGTCCATTGAATCTTGACTTACCTAGTAACATACAAGGGTTATCCACTGAATCTTGGCTTACTTAGTAACATACAAGTGTTATCCACTGAATCTTGACTTACTTACTAACATACAATGTTTGTCCACTGAATCTTGACTTACTTACTAACATACAATGGTTGTCCACTTAATTTTGACTTACTTACTAACATTCAAGGGTTGTCCACTGAATCTTGACTTACCTACTAACATACAATGGTTGTCCACTGAATCTTGACTTACTTACTAACATGCAAGGGTTGTCCACTGAATCTTGACATACTTAATAACAAACAAGGGTTGTCCACTGAATCTTGACTTACCTAGTAACATACAAGGGTTGTCCATTTAATCTTGACTTACTGACTAACATACAAGGGTTGTACACTAAATCTTGACTTACCTAGTAACATACAATGTTTGTCCACTGAATCTTGACTTACTTACTAACATACAAGGGTTGTCCACTGAATCTTGACTTACTTACTAACATACAAGGGTTGTCCACTGAATCTTGACTTACTTACTAACATACAAGGGTTGTTCACTGAATCTTGACTTACCTAGTAACATGCAAGGGGTGTCCACTGAATCTTGACTTACCTAGTAAAATACACGGGTCATCCATTGAATCTTGACTTACCTAGTAACATACACGGGTTATCCACTGAATCTTGACTTACTTAGTAACATACAAGGGTTGCCCACTGAATCTTGACTTACCTAGTAAAATACACGGGTCGTCCATTGAATCTTGACTTACCTAGTAACATACAAGGATTATCCACTGAATCTTGACTTACTTAGTAACATACAAGTGTTATCCACTGAATCTTGACTTACCTAGTAAAATACACGGGTCGTCCATTGAATCTTGACTTACCTAGTAACATACACGGGTTATCCACTGAATCTTGACTTACTTAGTAACATACAAGTGTTATCCACTGAATCTTGACTTACCTAGTAAAATACACGGGTCGTCCATTGAATCTTGACTTACCTAGTAACATACACGGGTTATCCACTTAATCTTGACTTACTTAGTAACATACAAGGGTTGTCCACTGAATCTTGACTTACCTAGTAAAATACACGGGTCGTCCATTGAATCTTGACTTACCTAGTAACATACAAGGGTTATCCACTGAATCTTGGCTTACTTAGTAACATACAAGTGTTATCCACTGAATCTTGACTTACTTACTAACATACAATGTTTGTCCCCTGAATCTTGACTTACTTACTAACATACAATGGTTGTCCACTGAATTTTAACTTACTTACTAACTTACCTAGTAAAATACATGGGTCGTCCATTGAATCTTGACTTACTTACTAACATACAATGGTTGTCCACTGAATCTTGACTTACCTAGTAACAAACACAGGTCGTCCATTGAATCTTGACTTACCTAGTAACATACAAGGGTTGTCCATTTAATCTTGACTTATCTAGTAACATACAAGGGGTATCCATTGAATCTTGACTTACCTAGTAACATTCACGGGTTGTCCACTGAATCTTGACTTACTTACTAACATACAAGGGTTGTCCATTGAATCTTGACTTACCTAGTAACCTACACGGGTCGTCCACTGAATCTTGATTAGGGTTATTGTCTGCTAGAACTTGGGCCACCCAATCGTTGATGGCGTTAATGCCAAACTGGAGGTAGCTGTGCACGTACAACTCGAAAGTTCGTCCTTTTATCCTAACCTGAAATGATCAACATTGGAAGTGGAGAATAGTTGTAATTCTTGAACTATGATATATATAAATTGACCAATCATAAACATGACATCAAGCACAATTTTAAACCAATCAAAAATCAGGTGCAGTGACGTAGAAACCTGTGACCTATTAAACCTTCTTGAAACGATTAAACACCTTTGAACACTTATCATCTCATCTTCTGGAACGTAGAGGTGTTTCCAAGGCACCAGGGCCAGGTTCTATACTGGCCAAGACCTACTGACACATCCTAGTCGCGCGTCCTGGGCAACAGGTCCCTTCGGGTTCCTGGCCAACGTCAGTAGATTCCTCCGAAGTCGGAGAGTATCTGCCTGCACGGCGAGGAACCACCAGTCTGCACAACAATAAGCCAGACATGGGACAACGGATACTCACGCAAACCTCAGGTCCTGTATGACATCACACTGATGTTGGACAACAGGATATCTTCATCCGACATACAGGACTTCACGCTGGAGTTCACAGCCAGCTAACGCAAGCAAGCAGGCATCTCATCTTGTTCCTCTTGTACCCTGCGTGTTTGAGGTGAAGCACGCACAGAGAGCGCCCGTTTATGGCCTTCAAATATCAAGATTCTCATGGACTCTGTTATTAACTCTGTCCATCATTTACATGGTCGCCTCTTTTTCTGGTCCCATTTGGTCTGTACATCATTGCTTGTTGTCGTATACTGTCAGCAGTTAGCCTAGTTATGTGGCCGAATTATATCATCATGAGTAAAGTAAGTAAACAACTCTTCCAGACACCTTCAGACGTGTAAGGCATGGTCTTCTCCTGCCCCTGTACCTCCCACTGGGACATATGACCTCGACCAAACCACGCAGGGCGGTCCTATCTCTTGCTATCCCTGCAGCTCCCTCCATATCCTCTCTATATCATTCATCTCTGTCTGTAACTCTCTTCTCCAAGTGTTTCAAGTCTCTCCGCTATTTTGTTTGCTTTGTGGGTTCCAGACCAGAGAGTATCCAGTTATATTGTCCTCAGGTTTTCTCTTTGTGTGTCCTATCTATCACCAACATCTTTTCTTCACCGCTTAATTCACTGGGATTTGTTTAATGTTCTCCATAAGTTCTTCCTTTGTGATTATGTCACACCATTTTAGTCCCACTATTCTGCGTACGTACCGATTAGTAAATGTTTGTTGTGTATGTGCACTTCTTGTAGTTGATCTCTATGTTTCTGGCCCATACAGTAGTACCGATTTAACATTGGAGTTAAGAATTCAAAGTTTGGTTCAAAGTGTCACTTCCTGTGACTTCCACAAATGTCTCAGTGCTATGAAAAGCTCTCTTGCCTTGTGTATTCTTATTTTGATATCTGCATATGTTCCTCCAGTTCTTGTCCACGCTGTATGATTCCGCCTCTTGAAGTGAACGAACGAATGAACAAACGAACAAACGAACGAACTTTATTTTCAAAGGGTTAAGAATTGGGCACGCAGGCCCGTCTAACATTCTTCCCTTCTATCACTCTCGTTCATACACTATTTCATTGACACATCATTCAAGGCTAACAGAGAACAACAACAATATAAAAGATATGCATTATAAAGGCATGTGGAAAAATTAAAAATCAATACTACACGACTCAGTAATAGTAATAACTGGTGTGGTACTTGTTATTAGCTATGTGGAATATATTATTCTACCAAAAGGGGACTGGCTGTTATACTAGGGTGTTATTATTATTATTATTATTTCTATTATTAAGGGGGAAGATAATCCGTACTGAGATAGTGTTCAAATAATTTACGATTATATGTATAAGGATTGGTGATGTCTTTGATTTCTAGTGGAAGATTATTCCACAGCTGAGCTGCAGAGTATGTTAAGTTTGTTTTGTATAAGTCAATCCTAGGCTTCGGAATGTGTAATATATTTAATCGTTTACTGTGTCTAGCATTATATTTAACCAAGGCCAAAGAAAATTTGGGGCATTCCGATGTAGGATTTTGTGAATTAGTTTGGCCTTATTGAAAAGCAGGCGTCACTAGATAACATACAAATTGAAAGTCATAGTTACCGACCGGGATTCGAACCTTTCACCTCCTAGGCACTATCGTCATTTGGAGGTGGCAGTTTCGAATGCCCTCGGAAATTATAACTGTCAATTGTTCTGTTGTCTAGTGTGTCCTCTAGTCTTTAATTCTTTCTCCTGCTTCTATGAGCGTCAAACAATACGTGTGTATTTATTTATTAACTGTGTACTACGTCACAGAGAACCCATATTACCACAACTCTTAGAAATGGCCTTTAACCACACATAGCTAAACAACAGACAAACGCCCCATTCTGGCATGTTAAGTTTAGTAGAGTGCTACAACGGTGCTGCAGAACTTATCTGGCACCAATAACGTGATTTAATGTGCTAATTGTCACGTATTTTTTGTAATTAGGTGAACACCGTATTACATGGTGTGCTTTCTTATTGGTCACCTAGGCTGGCTTAATGTTTTTGCCATTTAACTCCGCTGATTGTGTTTGTTTCGTCCCGTCACATTAAACATAATGGAATTTATAGTGTTTTCAATTTAGCACCACGTATTTTATTTATTTGTTCATATATTCAGACATTTTGTTTATGATTTTATTTATTATCTATGCATATTGTTTCTTTAGGTATCTTATTAAATTATCTTATTTTCTTAAATTATCTATTTTACTATATATTTCTTAAATTATATTATTAAATTTTTTTAAAATCTTATTAAAATATCCTGTAGACAAATAATTTATGAAAAAGTATAAACTGTTGCTCAAATATATCTAGGCGGTAGTAATTAGGCGGTTCAAACCAATTATTGCTCAGGCAGAAAGACTTCGTTTTAAATTTGCGACCATCATGGGGATAACAAATGCTCTACATTCTAACAATATCGGTGACTAATTTATTTTGCGTATTTCAACCAAAGTATTATTCTATTTATTCACACCATATAATATATCCTTTACAGGACGTTGCAGTGAACCTCAATATCTTTTGGCTGTTTGTGATTCCTGGGGAAGTTTACGTTCAGTAGTTTGACATTGCTTTCTCAACGACCGGTACTCATACCTTTTTATAAACACCAACGGAAGGCGGTCTGCTGCCAAATCGCCCGCATCTTTGTTTCGAACGTGGTATGGGGATTACGAACTGTATATAACGTATATAAATGTGCAGTGTGCACATGACGAGATACAGCAAAATATACAAATCTTTAAATGGCACAATCTTTTGTTTGTGTCTTCTCTGTTTTAAAACTAATGGACAATTTTTGTTAGTGTTTTTAATGTAACACCTCGTAGTTTGTTTATGCGTTCATTTATTCAGAAATTTTACTGATATATTAATTTATTTATAATTTTATTTATGATTTTATTTATCATGGATGTATGTTTCTTCTATAAATGCCTGTTATTTGCGTGTCATTTACATGACGTTGTTATTAGCCTCTTAGCTGTTTCGGATTTACAAGGCAAGTTTAGTTCTTTAGTTCGCCATTGATTTCTGAACAGCCGACGCCTCATATAATCGAAACCGACGCAAAGCGGTCTGCTTCCAAATCGCCAGATGCTGATTTTGAACCATATACTCGGCCTTGGCATTTAACCTGTAAACAGGTGTCCCCAATGTACCACACGTGACTCACCTGAAACTCTCCGTCGTACAGCGGGTTTCTGGGAACAAATGTGATCTGTGTCGAACCTCCGCCCATCTCTAGAACACCCACAGCTTCCGTGTCAGGTCTATGAAATAAATCAAGGAAAGTCTCTGTGAAATGCATCAAAGAAGGTCTATGTAAAATAAATCAAGGAAGCTCTCTGTGAAATAAGTCAAAAAAGGTCTATGTTAAATACACCAAGAAAGGTCTATGTAAAATGCATCAATACAATTAGAATTAGATATATATAAACAGACACCTGCCAACCAGACGAAGACATATGTCATTACTTTTGACAGAACTTGGAGTGAGTTGATGGAAGCCATTGTCAAAATATTTTACAGATCTTGGAGTGAGTTGATTGAAGCCTTTGACAACACTTTAGAAAGAACTTGAACTTAGTTGATTGAAGCCTTTGTCAACATCTCTAACATAAGTTGGAGTGAGTCGATGGAAGCCTTTGTCAACACCTTAGAAAGAACTTGGAGTGAGTTGATGGAAGCCTTTGTCAACACCTTAGAAAGAACTTGGAGTGAGTTGATGGAAGCCTTTGTCAACACCTTAGAAAGAACTTGGAGTGAGTTGATGGAAGCCTTTGTCAACACCTTAGAAAGAACTTGGAGTGAGTTGATGGAAGCCTTTGTCAACACCTTAGAAAGAACTTGGAGTAAGGTGATGGAAGCCTTTGTCAACACCTTAGAAAGAACTTGGAGTGAGTTGATGGAACCCTTTGTCAACACCTTAGAAAGAACTTGGAGTGAGTTGATGGAAACCTTTGTCAACACCTTAGAAAGAACTTGGAGTGAGTTGATGGAAACCTTTGTCAACACCTTAGAAAGAACATGGAGTGAGTTGATGGAAACCTTTGTCAACACCTTAGAAAGAACTTGGAGTGAGTTGATAGAAGACATACGATGTCAATATGACACAAGGAATGATATTCCAGCATTACCGTTCACATGGATTCTTTCGTTCTTCTTTTCACCCAGGGGCATCTTCCGATAATGCTTTAAAAAATACTCTAATGCTGTGGCAACTTCATCTCTACCGGGCAATGTCCTTGACCTACTGTTGACAATTATTAAACAGCTGGAGAAGTTCATATAAGCTTTGGAGATATGGTTTCATAGAAGAAAGCTGAAAATTTCTTGAACAGCAAAAATGAGCAATCTGGACATTTTGAAGTAGAGACAACCTATCACAAACATCATAAAGAAGCAGTCATCATTGTTTTGGCCAGATTCTGAGAAAACAAAAACTGGAACAATTTGTGACAACCGGAAAGATGTGTGGAAAGAGAGATAGGGGAAGGAAACAAATTCCTGACAATCTTGTGTCATGGCACAGGGATTTAACACACGAATTAACCCATGCCGTCGGAGATCGTAATTTATGGAGAACCATTATACCAGACACGTGATGACGAAGATGATGATGATGATGATGATGATGATGATGATGATGATGATGATGATATTGATGATGATGATGATGATGATGATGATGATGACTGTTGGACATTTTAATTGATCCTTGATTCCTTGTTAGTGAACTAATTTACCTGACTTGTTTTTGAAATAAATTACCTGTCTTCATCAAAGAACCCTAGGAGGTAGTTAGCGGCAACCCAGGAATAGACGCCCTCTTCTTCCCCAGACAGGATTCCAACACCTTCTGGTTTGTACTGGAATGAGCTTAAGCTCGAGTCCTGGAAAACGGCCTTGATGTTCTCCACCAGGTTTGTTGCATCGTCGGCTGATAAGAACCTCATACCTAGAAACAAAAGATACAAAGAAAAACGCAATGTCTTATTTTATAGCGTTTCCCACTTCTCTATTTTTGCACTCTCCGCTTTTCTTTTCCCTCAGCCCAACCCACTTGTGTCTTTCATATTGAGATTGACCGCCCTCCAACTACAAACTAATTTAACCCTATCTTACACTTTAATCACTACGTCGCTCTCTGTCAGATGACCTCGTAACTTGCCGCAGGAAGATTGAATTTTAAGTTTCAAGATTTAGACATCTCCTGTGCCTCAACTAAGTGACTATTTAAAAGGTTTTAAATGTAATTATTTAAGTATATATATATATATATATATATATATATATATATATATATATATATATATATATATATATATATATATATATATATATATATATTTGTTGTTGTTGCTTTTCTTGTCTAATGAAGCTTCATTTGGAAATCTGACCAATTCCTCATTCCGTAGTTTGTTGATTTACTCACACCACTACAAGCTTCAGTCACCGGGATTTGCAGAGAGTTAAAATATAACATGAAAACAAGCTTGCACCAATAACAAGCACAGGAAACCTACCTGCGGTTGCGAACAGGTAAATGGGTGTGCTTTCTTGCTTGCCTTCAGGCACGTTCTGTTTGGCATCGTTGAGAATTCGGGTCAAGTATTCTCTCAAGCCGTCGTCATCATTGGCGAATGAGTCCACGCCTGGCTCGAAACGCTCACTGTAGACGATGTCCAGTTTAGGGAGAGCGTTGGAATTCTCTGAAGGGGTCACTCTGTGAGCATCAGAAATATTGGTCACTATAAACTGGTACAGGTAGTTTAACGATAGTTACGGCAGTTGGAGGTGTGATCTTTATATCTAAAGATGTTCTAGGCCACAACCTAGCAGCAGTTTCTTGCCAGACAATTCCTAGACAATACAGAATATTTCATTGTACCAATTACATAGTCCGTGCTGTGGTGGAGAATGCAATTTACAAAACCGGGTTCAAAACACAGCTGCGGGTGATTTAGATCACTTGCGTTTGGTTTTTACAACATGGTATGAGTGCCAGCCTTTCAGAAAGCAATGACAAATTAATGAACGTAAATATGCCAAGAAGTCGCAAACAGCAAAAGAATACCGATGACGACTATGACTTCATGTAAGGATAGGCAACTAATTAACCAGTTATATAACCCAGGATTGTATTGACCAGGGAAAAGTGATTTCTGCCACTGCTGGGGATTTAACTGCTAAAGCGCTTGCGATTCTAATGGCCAAGTCTTAGTAAAGACACGCTCTTCAGCTCAGAATAGTATTCATTCATTCATTCATTCATTCATTCATTCATTCATTCATTCATTCATTCATTCATTCAGTAGCATGTCCTTTGCAGAACCTCGCTCCCATAACAACGTTCCGGAAAACCTCTCGATCATAAGCAAGATGTCCCGCGTCCGATACACTCATCTGGAGATCATCCGCCACATTCTACACCCATCTTCTCTTTGGTCTTCCTCTTCCTCTCTTCCCAGGCATATACCCCTCCATTATTGTTCGCTCCAAACTTTCATGACGTTTTAAGTGACCAAAATATTTCAATGTTCTTTGTTTTATCGTCTTTAATAACCAACCTTCTTCAATAATCAGCCCTTGAAGTATTGATGCATTTGTTCTTTTCTTTACCCAAGATATTCTTATAACTTGTCTATAAAATTTATATTCAAAGGCAATTATGCGCTGTTCAGCTTGCTTAGTAAGTGTCCAGGTCTCACAGGCGTATGTTGCAATGGGAAAGATGCATGCTCTTAACACTCCTTGTTTGATGTCAAACCAATCTGATGTCTCGCCATCTTATCTAACCGCTGCTTGTTGGTCTAGATAGAGCATTCTTATGAGTTGTATTACATGTGGTGGAAAGCCCATATTCCTAATGATTTCCCAAAGTTTCTGATGTTTTACAAAGTCAAATGCCTTTGAATAATCCACAAAACATGAGAATAGGTTTACATTAAATTCTCTGCACTTCTCTACTATTAAACGCATTTTGAGAATGTAATCTCTTGTTCTTCTTCCTTGTCTAAATCCAGCTTGAACTACATTAATTTCTTCTTCCATTTTCTTACGAAGTCTTCCCATTATGATTGTTTGTAGAATTTTACTTGCATGACTGATCAGGGCAACAGTTCTATAGTTGGTGCATAATATCAGGTTGCCCTGTTTTGGTATTGGAATTAAGATAGTTCTCTTCCAATCTTTTGGCCATATACCATATTTCCATATCTTTTTACATAATGCATGATAGATTTGTATGCTTTCTTCTCCTCCCGCTTTAATTAGCTCAGCTGGTGTCTCATCACATCCAGGTGATTTACCATTGTTCAGGTTCTGGGTTACCCATGCAATTTCACCTAATAAGGGTTTAGGTTCTGTCTCTGCTGTCGTTGGCTCATGTATCTCATTCATATCCTCACTGTCACTCATATCATACATTCCACTGCAGTACTCCTGCCATCTTTCTGGAATATTGCTCTATTCTGGTACAGCAATCTTGTATATATTGATTTTTCTTTCTTGTGTTCTTTCTTATTTCTCGAGTTAAAGATTTATACTTCATCCTGCCGTTATCGGATTCACCTCCTTTCTGTTTCAGTACCCTTCGTTGTTTTATTAATTCTAACGTGTCTGATGTAATCCATGGCTTAAGTTGCTTTTTCTTGGTCGGAATTAAATCTTTGGCTGCAGTTATCAAGATATCTCTAGCTTGTACTGCCAGTTCATCAGGTGCCAGAATAGCATAGAATAAAGAATATACACAAACTGTAAATATTCTGTTATGGTTTCCTAACTGTGACGCTTGCTCTTGGTAAATGAAGCCGCGGTAACTGAGTGAGTAGCATCCTTGCCTGCCGATCTGGTATTCATGTATTCGAGTGCCTTCAAGCCGGGGAATGTCTCATTGATCTGGTCATAGGTCAATCCAGCCTAAATTAGGTACCAGGAAACTTCCAGGGAGGTAAAGGCTTTCGGCTTCATGTTGACCACATCAAACATAGTGTTGATCACATCGCACATCACGTTGACCACATCACACACCATGTTGACTACATCACACATCACGTTGACTACATCACACATCACGTTGACCACATAACACATCACGTTGACCACATCACACATCATGCTGACTACATCACACATCATGTTGACTACATCACATATCACGTTGACCACATCACACATCACGTTGACTACATCACACATCATGTTGACTACATCACACATCATGTTGACTACATCACACATCACACATCATGTTGACTACATCACACATCATGTTGACTACATCACACATCACGTTGACTACATCACACATCATGTTGACTACATCACACATCATGCTGACTACATGACACATCATGTTGACTACATCACACATCACGTTGACCATATCACACATCACGTTGACTACATCACACATCACACATCATGTTGACTACATCACACATCACGTTGACCACATCACACATCACGTTGACTACATCACACATCATGTTGACTACATCACACATCATGTTGACTACATCACACATCACGTTGACTACATCACACACCATGTTGACTACATCACACATCACGTTGACTACATCACACATCACGTTGACCATATCACACATCATGTTGACTACATCACACATCATGTTGACCACATCACACATCACGTTGACTACATCACACATCACACATTACGTTGACTACATCACACATCATGTTGACTACATCACACATCACACATTATGTTGACTACATCACACATCATGTTGACTACATAACATATCATGTTGACTACATCACACATCATGTTGACTACATCACACATCATGTTGACTACATCACACATCACGTTGACTACATCACACATCACGTTGACTACATCACACATCACGTTGACTACATCACACATCACACATCATGCTGACTACATCACACATCACGTTGACTACATCACACACCATGTTGACTACATCACACATAACGTTGACCACATCACACATCACGTTGACCACATAACACATTACGTTGACCACATCACACATCATGTTGACCACATCACACATCATGTTGACCACATCACGCACCATTCTGACTACATCACACACCATGCTGACCACATCACACATCATGTTGACCACATCACACATCATGTGACCACATAACACATCATGCTGATCACATCACACATCATGTTGACCACATCCCATATCACGTTGACTACATTCCACATCACGTTGACTACATACCACATCATGTGACCACATCACACATCACAAATCATGTGACCACATCACACATCACACATCATGTTGACCACATCACACACCATGCTGACCACATCACACATCACGGTGACCACATCACACACCATGTTGACCACATCACACATCACGCTGACCACATCACACACCATGCTGACCACATCACACATCACGTTGACCACATCACACACCATGCTGACCACACCCCACATCACGTTGACCACATCACGCATCACGTTGACCACATCACGCATCACGTTGACCACATCACACACACACAAC
>OY992883.1:114541457-114543957 GCA_963921405.1 Cepaea hortensis | reverse complement strand
AGCGGTATTATAAGGGACGTTCATTTGAAATCCGTTCGTGCCGCACCGCGCGTAATTGCGTACGTTAAACATGATCATGTCATAGTCATGTGATAAGTACTGACCAATGAATGAAAGGGCACGTGCTTATCGTCCCATAATGCATTTGTACTGTTTCTGACCGTTGAGAAAATGGCCGGGTTGATCCAAAATCCGTCCAAAGAAGCTCAAATAGCGGTGATTCAGTTTCTTCCATTCGAAGGTTGTCCACTAGTGGACATTTATCGAAGAATGCAGGCAGTGCACGGTAACAAATGTGTGTCGAAAACAACAGTGACAGACTGGGCACGAATGTTTCGGAAAGGACGTCATTTCACGACAGATCTTCGACGGCTGTGTCAAGCGCATACTGCTGCAACAGTAAAAACCATCGCCAAAATTGATGCAGTAGTACAGATGAACCGTTGTCGAAGCATACGTTCGCTAGCGAAATAATTTGATGTGTCAATTGGGACAATTCAAAAGGTTGTTCGTAAGAAACTGCAACATTGGAAGGTGTGTGCACAGTGGGTACCACGGATGTTGACCGACCACCAAAAAGAGAAAAGCATAGGATGGTGTTTGAACCACTTGCTGCGTTACAGAGTGGAGGGTGATACATTTCTCTTCCGCATAGTGGCAAGCGATGAATCATGGTGTCACCACTTTGAGCCGAGCAGCAAAAGATAGAGCATGCAATTGTAGCATGCTGGATCACTAAAAGCCAAAAAATTCAAATTACAGGTTTCTGCTGGTAAGGTTATGCTGAGCGCATTTTGTGGCCATGAAGGGCTATTGTTGGCAGACTTTAAAGAACCTGGTGTCAACATCAACTCTATTCACTAATTGCAAACACTAGACAAGCTGCAAAAAGCCATCAAGAATAAACGATCCTGCATGCTTTCTTGCGGTGTGATTTTGTTGCACGACAATGCTCGTCCGCGGTGTGATTTTGTTGCACGACAATGCTCGTCCGCATGTCGCAAAGATTGTGCAGGAAGCATTAGCAAGGGAAAAGTGGGAACTTCTGCAACATCAAGCCTATAGTCCTGACTTATCACCATGTGATTTTCATTTGTTCGGACCTCTAAAAAAAGCTCTCAAGGGGCAATGATTTCACACACATGCATACGTAATGAATGCCGTAAACAGTTGGTTCAGTGAGCAAACACAATCCTTTTTTGCGGACCGCATTCGCCGCCTAACCAAGCAATGGGATGCTTGCCTGAATGACTACGGCGACTTCTTCTAACCAACCCATGGTGCATAATTCATTCAAAATGAATGCTTTGTTTAATTCTACCATACGTTAATGTTTCTTTCATGCTTTTGTAATAAAGTCATTGGAACGGGTTTCAAATGAACGCCCCTGATAGTAGTAGTAGTAGTAGTAGTAGTAGTAGTAGTAGTAGTAGTAGTAGTAGTAGTAGTAGTAGTAGTAGTAGTAGTAGTAGTAGTAGTAGTAGTAGTAGTAGTAGTAGTAGTAGTAGTAGTAGTAGTAGTATTGGTATTAGTAGTAGTAGCAGCAGCAGCAGTAATAGCATCTAGAATCAAACAAATATAACACTACAATAATAATAAAGCTTATCCCGTCTCAACTTACCTGACCACAGCTGGCTCTCGTGATCATCACTAAAAAACAACTGTTATATACACGCTTCCATAAATATAATTGCCAGCTGGTAATTTGGTCTGCCAATGCTAAACACAGGAAATTATTTCTGGTTTTTAGTATGGAAATTGCACCAAATGAGAAGCTGTTAACCGTGGGTCACTAAATTACAGCTTTTTGCCAGGAATGCCTTTTGGTGATGTAGATTTCTCGGTTTCATTTCAAGTCAATTGTTGTGTACTGTACATAAACATATTAATTGCCCCAACAGCGATGATGGTATCTGAAATTGATGATCATGAGGCTGCTAACTTTGTGGCAATCTCTCCTAGCTAATGAGATCAAATTATATTAATTACAGTTATTAATCTTGCTGGATAATCGTTGATTTTTCGCTTATCATGTTTATTTCTTCTCTTTTTGTATGTGTATATGACAGACAGACAGGCAGACAAACGGACGGACAGAAGGACAGACGGAATAACAGACAGACAGACAGACAGGCAGACAGGCGGACAGTCGGGCGTGCAGACAGACAGACAGACAGACAGACAGACAGACAGACAGACAGACAGACAGACAGACAGAATGAACGAACGAACTTTATTTTCACAGGGTAACAAATTGGGCACGCAGGCCCGTCTTACATTCGGCCTTTCCAGTCACTCATCTTTCGTTCATCAGTGCATAGTGCAGTCACATAGGAAAAAAAAAACATTGTCAAATGAATGTTGTAAACATAAACAATGCATGTTACCATGTTATGAGACAAATCCCCCACCCACCCACCCTCCCATCCATCCCCTATCCATCCGCGTCTTTCCCACACACACATCCACCACCCAACCACACACATACCCACAAGTACAT
>OY992883.1:114528957-114536457 GCA_963921405.1 Cepaea hortensis | reverse complement strand
CTGATTATATACATAGGTTAGTGATGTACAGATCACTGGCGCAGCACAACGGAGAATCCGGTTGCTGATTCCATCTAACCCAGATGAGGTTGTGCTTTTTAGGTTACTGAGGTAAGCGAATACTTCAGTGATTGTCATTAGCGGTATGTCGGAAAGAATATCGTGGGAGCATCTATTCTCGCAAAACGATGACAATAAAGATAAGTTGCAAGGAGAATTAGGCATTGAAGCCTTCAACTGGTCTATGTCAGTTTGAAAAAAATTACTGAATTGGTCGCATGTAATATGATTTGATGGTAAAGAATTTCGGAAGTTATACTTGTTTGTCAAGGTGTTAATTGCTTTCCATATATCCTTACTATTTGTTTTATCCATTACTAAGTTCTTAAAGTAATGTTTCTTTTCCTGTCGTATGTTATATTGAACTTTGTTTCTAAGTGTACGGTATGCACCGAGATCCCGCTTTTTATGTGCTTTATCTCTGTCTCTCATAATTTTAAGTATTTCCTGGGTGATCCAAGGTGGCTTGACGTGGTGTTTTACTCGAACTTCCTTGACTGGCACATGTCTATTAAAAACATCAATAAAGGTTTTCATCCAGAATTCCAGAGCATCATCCGGGTCAGGAAGCTGATAAACATTGTCTAGAGGTGAAGTGAGCAAGTCCTCTAAAAATGCGTTTTGGTTAAAATTTTTGTAACTTCTATATTTTACACTTATGTGTTTATGTTTAGGAATTTTAATTCCTTTTTTAGACCATGTGCAGCATTTTGGGTAGTGATCGCTCATTGCACAATTGGGTACGGTGCATTCTATGATGTTGTCTGAGCAAGTTACATAAATGTGATCTATGATTGTTGAAGATGACTTTGTTACTCTAGTAGCTTGTTGTACTATTTGTTGGAAATTGTATGATGCAATTATATTTCCCCATATTATGTTGGATTTGTTGGTGTCAATGTTAAAGTCTCCGAGTAGTATAATTCCCTTCCCAGAAGCGAAAACCACATCCATCATGGTAGTGAAGTTTTCGTACCAGACGTGTCCAGCACTGGGATTTCGATAAAGGTAGCCAATTATCAGGGGTGTGCGGTTTTGAAGTTTTAGCTCTAACCAGATACATTCTATTTCGCAAGTTTCAAAGTCTAGCCTACGGTGAACATTTAGTAAATTAGAAACATAGGTTATTATGCCTGTCTCTTGTTTCCTACAGGGATCCCTTCTAAAAACTTTGTACCCTTTAATAGAGATGTCCTCATCTGAAATTTTATCATTAAGTCTACTTTCACTAAGGCCGAATAAATGAAAATTTTGATTAAGAATAGAAGATAACTCTGGTAGCTTGTTAAATAAGCTGCAAATGTTTAAGTGTCCAAGGCGTATTCCTGACTTATTGAGCCAGTGTTGCCACCTCACAGACATTTCATCCATGAAGAAAGTGTAAATTAGTCAAAGTTAAGCAAAAAATTTAAGATCATTAAAAAAAATCACAATTACATTAACTTACAAAATATCAATAATACAAATGGATAAGTAAATGACAATATTATAACGATATAACTAATTAGACCAACGAATATAATGCAAACAAGGAACAAAACGAATTAAAGAACATACAACAAATAATTAACTTGAAAAAACTACTTCACAAGCTAAGTACCAACTGGTATCCAAAAGAATCAATAAATGACTATACAAGTCAATGTCTCTGTTTAAAGCGGGGAGTGAAGACCCCCTCACTCAGAGTATTAAGGCGATAAAAAGTATTATAAAAGATATCTAAGTGTCAATCTCTGTGACTTCAATACGAGTCAATTTTTACAGCCGCGTACAATCTAATACGTTGCTATATAAATCAATAACCAAGTATGCGCATAAACTTTCTAGGAGAGGCTCTTTCTTGTACCGAGATCCGGTGTTGCTTTGTGCTCAATTGCTAGTAAATACCAGGCTGTGTTGGTCCTTGGCACAGCGACATCATAAATGCCTGCCGAAGTGAAGCTGGGCTAAACCGTGTGAGGTATAACAACTCTGGGTTACAATGGAGTGGATACTGTTGATTTCTCACGGGTGTGTAACGACTTCCAACTACAGGCTCTGATTCGTGGCTAACAGGAGGCTGTGGTGGCACGTTGTTGTTACTACTGGATTGATCCTTGCTGTGGAGAAGAGGGAACGTATCTTCATAATTATCACCTTCCTGCGTGTAAGAAGGCGTATTGTACGGATTTGGTGTGATGGAAATGTTCCGTCTGGCTTGGATATCAGGTGTCGTAGTTATGAGTGGTCTGCTCTCTTCTGGTTTATTGGTACTTGATGTGGCGGCAGTATATCGTCTGGCTTGAGTTTGAGGTGGTGTAGCTAAAAGTGTCCTACGCGATCCAGTATTGGATGTAGGTTGTGTACGTTCAGGGTACTTAAGATTTTTGGCGAGCAAGCTGGTGCCCAATGTAGACAAATGTACTTGATCTTTATAAAGTCGCTTTTTAGGTGCTCCTGACTGTGAAGTAAACACCGGTGTGTTGTTGATGAACTGTATGTTGTTGTGAGAACAAAACTTCTGCAATATGTTGTTATTTATGTCAGCTAGACGACGCTGGAATCCATAACTCGGTGATATGATGGAGGAGAAGAAAATGGACGAGTTAGGAAAAGTGTGACGTAATCCGTTCAAGAGCGCCAGCAGTTGAGATGTTGTGATTTGCTGGTTGTTCATGGTATCATTGATACCAATATGGACGCTTGCCCTTTTTACATTAAGATTTACAGCCAACCTCCTAATCTTGTCTGTTAGCCGGTCAACACCAGCCCCAGGCAATGGAATTATGGACACAATGTCTTTGTCTGTAGTAGCCATCCGGTCGCTGTATAGACCTTTCATTAGAGAGTCGCCTATTATAATGTGTGTACAGTCGGGTCGTGCTGTCTGCACATGTTGGTTGTCAGTACGCCTTGCTCGTTGTTTCTCCCATTTAGCAGCAGTCTGTACATCCCCATGTGACTCTCCCTGTGTTTCCTGGAGGCGTGTGTTGTCTGTTGGCAGTGCACTATAGCACTGTACGTTTTCTGACGAATTTTCTTGAAGCACTTCGAATCTGTTGCTTATCTTTACACCAATGGGATAGACGGCTTGTAGCGTTTTATCTTCCTCTGCACGTTGAGGTTTTTCCGCGTCTTGTTTTTAGTGAAACTGGGCTTCAAGATTCTCCGAATTTAATACAGCTGCTTGGGAGTTACACGCTTGTTCAGTTGAGTTGGTGGAGGACTCGTGCTGTAAAGTTTCTATTGTATTTCTTAGCAACAGATTTTCCTCTCTCAGGAGCGTGATTTCTTCTTTGAGAGCAGTGTAGTCACTGCTGGTCTTGCTGTTAGCTGCAATGTTCGCTGTAACAGTAGCAGTGAGCGCCTTTAAGGATTGCTCTATTACCTCAATGCGCCTATGACAATCGCACGATTGTCCATTGATAGTTGGCGTGTTATCTAAGGCTGGTATTTCTTCTGCTACTCTTACGTTGGTCTCAACGTTGTTTTGGAGGTGCTCCATTGGATATTCAATGGCCAAGAGTACTGATGGGGTAGGTGATCTCGTGTTGATGGTATTGTCCTGTTCATTCATTGTATGTGTTAGTTTAGAAACATTGTCTGCTGTGATGTCCACAGCTGTAGTTGTGGGCTGTGTAGATTCTGAGTCTTCACTCGAGACGAGCATGTTGATGATATCTTGTGTCTTTGATATGTCTCTACTCGTGAATGTAAGTATTGAGTTCTCCAGCTCGACAAAGTCTAATTTTAGCCAAGATTTAATGTTTTCAACGCTGCCCTGAGCTAGTAACTTGTTCTTTGAGTGATATAAATGTATTGTAAGGACTGGCGTCGTAATTAGATCTTCCACGTAGGCCCCGCTTCTATCTTGTCTGTGTTGGATTCGTTCAGGCTTGTAATAATTGATGAGGCACGTTCGAAATGCCTCATAATGGAGTGTATTGTTAAAGGATACTGTAACACATTGGCCGGAGTTGGTGTGTTGGACGACTCGGTCGACTGGATTCGCACACCTGGCTAGCTTGGTCTTCACCGCCTTCTCTTTGTTTAGTGTGTATGGTTTATTCACGGCCGATCGTAAACCGGATCTTGTTTTAACACCAGTCACCTCCAGAGAGGCCTCTCCTATAGAATAGATGACATTACTGCATCATGTTATCAAACCCGTTTGAAGAATGCAGCGAACTCATTGTAGTCTAGACGCACCGCGGGCTATTTGAAGTCATGTGTTGCGGTTCGTTTGTTGCGATATTGTGTGCTGGCGACTTACCACGCGCTAGTCAAGCATGGTTTACACGCGTTGTCGTTAATCGATAATTGGTAGGTTTCGAAATGGAATGCCCTTACCGTCCATTTATCAAAGAAATCCTCATTTCACTAAACCACAGTCACATAAACTTAAGATATTAATTCGTATTAGATCCAGTTTTAGAACTAACACAATGAAATACACAGCATCTAGAATGAAAATAGGCAAAACTTTGATAAATTCTATAAAAACTGGGAGAGCTTGTGAAAACACGTCCGCTCGTAACCGGAAACAGGAAAGGGGAGATGGATAGATAGGTAGGTAGATAGATATGTAGGTAGGTAGATAGATAGATAGATAGATAGATAGATAGATAGATAGATAGATAGATAGATAGATAGATAGATAGATAGGTAGGTAGATAGATAGATAGATAGATAGATAGGTTGGTAGGTAGGTAGGTAGGTAGGTAGGTAGATAGATAGATAGATAGATAGATAGAAATCAAATCAAATCAAATCAAATCAACTTTATTAGGGTCACAAATTGGGCGCGCAGGCCCGTCTTACATTCGGCCCTTCCAATCACTCGTCTTTCGTTCATCAAGAGCATTATACATTTACATAGGAAGAAAAATAAACATTGTGAAATGAATGTTGTAACCATAAACAAGGCTAATAACCATGTTATGAAGCCCATCTGCCACCTATCCATACATCACCCCACCCACACAACACCCCCACCTACCCACACATACGCGCACCAAGGGACACATACACACCCCCACCTACCCACACACACGCACACCAAGGGACACATACATACCCCACCAACAGACCCATCCCCCTCCCGCACATCCCCCACCCACACACACTGCCCTCCCCTGAACCCCCAACCAAAACACACTCGCCACCCACAAACATTCCCCCACCAACCCACACATCCCACGCCCATCCACATACACATCCTACCCCACACATCCTCTCCCCACCCACACCTCAAACCACCCATCCCCCAGCCACATCTCCATCGACAACATATTCCCCACCCATGCACACAATCCTCCACCAACCCACACATCGCACATCCACATCCCCAAACCATACACACACATCCCCACCAACTGACATGTCCCTACCCCCCCCCCCACATCTCCCTAACCACCCATACATCCCCAATCTACTCACCACACCCCACCAACCACACATACAACTTCCACCCACCCACACATGCCTTAACCTAATCCCCCACCACACAATCCCCCACCCGCACATCACATAACCCCCTACCACGCACTATTCCCAACCCACGCACCACACACACACATATCCCTCACCAACACATCCCCACTTACACACCACACACATATCCCCCACCCAGATACCACACAATATTCCCACCCACACCCACACAGATACCCTTACCCATCCACCCCACATACCCCCACTCACACACCACAAAAATCCCCCACCCCCACACACATACCTCACCCACACAATATCCCCAACCAACGCACCACACACCTCTCACCACCCACACACGCATTCCCCACCCGTCCACCAACACACACTCACTCACGCATACATCCTCCACTACGCACCCACACACCCCCACCCACCCACCCCCAACCAAACATCTCTCGATCACAATAACCCTACCCCCACACACATCCTCCACCCACTCACACATCCCACCCCGACACATACTACTCCCTCACCCACCTACACATCCCTAAGCCACTCACACACCCCCACCCACACATTCCCCATCCACACACACACACATCTCCCACCCACACACTTCCCCCAACCACCACAATCCCCTACTCACCCACACATATACCCGACCCATACGCACATTCCCCGCACCCATCACACACATCCACCACACCACACACTATCCTCCACCCATACCACCACACATCATTCACACATCCCCCACCAACACACCGCACACATATCTCAAACCCACACACCATACACTTCTCCCCACCCGCCCTTGCATCCCCAATCCACCCAACACAATCCCCTACCCACACAACCCCGCCTCCCACACATACTTCCTCAAACCATCCACACATCTCCACCCACATAAACACACATCCACTGCATCCGTCCCATACACATATCCTCCACCCATACACACATCTCCCACACCCATTCCAACACCCCTACTTTCACCCCCACACATCCATCCAACACCCACAAATACCACTACCCACCAAAACCCACACACCCCAACCCATCCAAACGCATACCCCCACCCACACACCCCCACCCACACATATCCCCACACTCACACACATCCTCCACATACACTCACACTTCCTCACATCTAGACACATACAAAATGTCTCACGTTAGTATTGAAACTAGTATGAACAAACTCCCACACTTTACTCACACACATACACTGACACTTGTCATGAGCAGTCTCATAAAAATGTTAAACATGGAGAAAAATGTGTACATAAAATGTATGTGACGTAAAAATAGTGATGCTCTCTCTCTCTCTCTCTCTCTCTCTCTCTCTCTCTCTCACACACACACACACATTCACTCTTCCGCTCATTCATTCACTCTCACGCATTCACTCTCCCGCTCATTCACTCTCACGCTCACTCATTCACTCTCCCGCTCACTCATTCACTCTCCCGTTCACTCATTCACTCACCCGCTCACTCATTCACTCTCCCGCTCACTCATTCACTCTCACGCTCACTCGTTCTGTCTCTCATTCATACTCACTGACTCTCTCACTCAAACTACAGTAATGAACATGAGTTTATATTATGCATGATAAAATCAAATGGTATTTAACTGATAATATGACAGATTAGAATAACACAAACATATGGATTCGCGTGTTACATAACATGCGTGTTACATGACATGCATCTGCTCAGCTCTCTCTCTCTCTCTCTCTCTCTCTCTCTCTCTCTCTCTCTCTCTCTCTCTCTCTCTCTCTCTCTTTCTGTATTCTTTCATATACACACACTCACACGCATGCGCGCGCTCACATACACACACACACTAACACATCAACTCTCCCACTGTCTCACTCTCTAACACACAATCCTTCACACACACACACACACTCACTCTCTCAATCACACTCTCTCACACATACACATGAACGCATGCACATGAACGCATGCACGCACGCATACACTCCCTCACTCACTCTCACACATACACGTACGAATGCAT
>OY992883.1:114501457-114523957 GCA_963921405.1 Cepaea hortensis | reverse complement strand
TTTCATCAAATCAAATCTTATCTAAGATCTGTGGACAACGTTAATAAGTTTGTGGGTTTTCTTACAACTGAATCGTTATAGAAAAAGAATATTATCAAGACAACAGTTAAATAGTTCCTTCATTTATCGATTGGGCCATGTCTTTTGGACACTGTCAGACTATCTCTGGGCTCTGTTGCATATGAGAGCCGCTAGCTAATCCTTTTTGGGCTCTGTTGCATATGAGAGCCGTTAGCTAATCCTTTTTGGGCTCTGTTGCATGTGAGAGCCGTTTTCAAGACGTCGCCTGAAGTGCCCTGTTCAGGGTGAAGAGAATGTTCAAGTCTGGTAGGGGCTCAACCATGGGCTGAAAGTGAAAGAAAAGTAACGAAACCTGAGACGCTAGAAGAAGGATGTCACTGAAGTCGCGTTTGGATGGCTACTGAATAATACGAACTCCAGACGTTTGAGAATACAGGAACCGTGACAAGGGAAATTCTTAAAGAACGCACGTGAATTCACGCTCCTCTTGAATCAAGGAAAGACATGCTCGATGGTAATTAATTTAAGTATAACTGCTATGAGAACATTTTGTAATGTGATTTAAATATTTAAATAAGATCATTTAGATAAGTCGTTATAAATGTGAATTTGCTCATATAAGTTGTGTATAGTAAAATATTTCTGCATAGCAAAAGAAACAACAGGATATGGCAACAGGCCGACCATCACAGCACAGTAGAGAAACAGGCATAATTGAAAATTATTTCAGCTGAGCTCAGGACGAGTTTTTTTTTCAGGTACCAAGGAATATAAAGAGGAAGAAGTAGGCATATTGTTTTAAGCTTGATATAAATTACAAAGAAGTTAATATGAATTACCTACATGTAGAATTACAACGTATCAGTACATGGTTGGGAGAATTAAAAGTTAGTTAGTGAAGTAGAAAATTTTGTAGAAACGTTGCAGAACAGAACGACTAGACAAGACCCTTATAGATTTAAGGTAGACTGCAATAGAGTAGGAAAGAATAACAGGAGACAGCCATTACTTAATAAAGACAGAAGACAATATGGTTATGACGAACCAAGGCCTGATGTATATAGGGTAAAAGACGGTGAGAGCAGACGTAATGGTGAATGGTCGGACTGGTATAGCTGTTATAGATACAAGAATGGTCCTGAGAGAGACTTTTCCAATAAGTTATGGAAGTGGCCATCCCATAGCAAGACTGCTAGGAAAAAACGTGACGACTGGTTTGAACAAAGACGGAAACAGTATTTGAGGTCAGGGTCAAAGAACAGAGTAGAAAACGTAAGTAAGAATTCAACTACTAGGCTGGTTGCGAATCTGACTCTTAGACAAGAACAGAAGAAAATAGACCGAGAGACACAGACGCAAACAGATAAAATGATAGATAAGGAGACACAGACTCAGCTAGATAATATAGAGAAGAATGACCAAGTGCAAACTGTTAAAACTCATCAGCTGAAATTAGAAAAGGGAGACAGTTAAAATTAAGAAGGATAGACAGACGAGAACCAAAGATGAAAAGAGACCAAAGAGGAAAAGTATTGAGGAAAGAAATATTAACAGTCTGATAGTTAATAAAGGTACAACTGAGATGTCAAGTTCCTCAGGTATAAACTTAATCCCTAAATGGTGTAGAAATATTAAGTGTGAGAGTTCAGGCTATGGAGAGAATATTTCAGATAAAGATATTGAAGTTGTCCCGAAGCGGAGCATGGGGAATAGAGGTAAGAAGAAAGTCAGACGTTCTAAAGTCGACTATGGGAATAGGATCGACGTGTCTGCAGTAAACTACTATGAGTCTGATGAGGGAACTATTATCAGTGTATCATCTGAAGACGAAATGGGGAGATATAAACGTTATGTAAGATATACAAAAACAGTGAGCAGACCGACGCAAATAAAGGAAATAGAAAGAAAGCATTTAAGAAGAAGAATAGTAATAGACAGATAGCGGAAATTTACTCGACGACAGAAAGTGACTTAAGACAAATAGAAGAATATATGACCTTAAGACCTGAGTGCTTTAACAACAGATTAACAACAGATAGTGAAGATGACATAATTGAAGAAAGACGTACTAATGTACTGGGAGACAATGAAATATTTGGCTTAGATACACTCTATAACTGTTAGAATTCCGAGGGTGAGGAAGGACATATGGAATTGTTTTAGCTTATGAGAGGAATTGCGGTTTGAGCAGATACATATGAACTGTCTAAAATAGGCAGATGAATTTTTTTGGTGTAGCATCACATGGTACAGGGTAGGCAATAGTGTTGTTGAAGATAGAGAGTCACGATAACTGATAGAATATTCTACGTGGATACGCTATAAAGAATATCTTGTGTTTAGTTGTGGTGTGGGGAGAGTAAACAATGTAGAAATTGAAATGTCCCTTGTCCGGAATGGATAGATAGAGAGAGTGGATCACGTTGAGTGATGTATAACTGGTGTGATTGAAGTAGGATAGATTCAGCACAGAATTAGTAGAGAGAGAGATAAACTAAGTATGAATGCTCGTAATAGAATTGGTTCGACGCAGAGCTATGACATGATGTCTGAGATAGTTTCGCTTGGTAGTTTGAGAAGTAAGTATAGAATTGTTGACAGCTGAACCGAGAGTGTCTGATGAGGAGATATAGATTGAGGAGAAATTGAGTATCATGTGTAAAATAGCCAGTTGAACGCAGAGAATATTAAGAGTAAAAGACTGTAGAAGTTGATGCTTGAAGAATACGAGTTTTTGGTGAGGGGGATGAAGTAATTACGTCATGCTTGCGGAGAAAGAAGAGCTGATTAAATCTGAGAAAGTTGTTGTGTGGAGAAGTATAAAATGATAGTTACGAGGTTAGTGGCTCAGCGGAATGAGGTTTGTTTTGAGAGATCGTTGATAGTGCTGGTTAGTGTGTAAAAGAGATATAGTTTGCGAGAGATAATATATAGATTCTGACCTTTGAAAACGAGTGAATGATTGAGAAAAGTAGAAATAAGACAAACATATGTGCGTCGAGAATGGATAGGATGATGGCAAGTGATAAGTACAGCATGCATGTACGAGGCGTTTAGTCCGTGCGTGAGTACAAGTGTAGACAAACAGGTGTTCGTCGCGCTGAGTGAAGCAGGAGTGAGGTTTTGAAACGTCGTCAAGTGTCAATGTGGGTGGAAGTGATCGACACACTTAGGCTTGGTAGTTGTTGATACATGGTTGTCCAATTGTTCAGAGAGTTGAATAGCCCTATTACAACTGTTGTCAATATCATCTTCTGGTTTGCCATTTGATGATATTATACTTCCTAGGCACTTGAGACTCTTTACTTGTTTCGAGAAATGTTCGTTTAGCTGAATGGTTGTTGTTTGTTCTTCTTTGGTTATAGTCGTTGCCTCTGTTTTGCTTGTGCTAAATTGTTAAAGTAGGTGATTAGAAAGGTGTGATCTTGGACGGAATTTATGGAAGTTGTATGACAGGTTGACAGAAAGAGAGTTAACATTCTGAATGACGTTTCATAAAATATGTTTAGTATTGTTGACAGGGACATGTTGAAGTATGAATGCCTGATACTGAGAAATGAGGAAAGTGAGGTCCGTTGTCAGTTATAAGTGGTGTGGGTTGCTGTTCTGTAAGAATCCCGATAAATAGGAAGAGGAGTGAAAGATACGGAGGTAAACAAGATTAGATAAATGAATGTTAGAGAACATGTTCCGATAAGTGTGACTGGTTTAACTATCATCGCGGTGCAAGAACGCTAGGAGAGACTTGAGGATAGCCTAGAGTAGTTGTGGTGAGATGTTAAGAAAGTACTGATGCAGGAGAATGAAATATTACTTGCGTCGGGTAGACGAGAAACTTAAAAGTAGAATTAGTCGTTGGTACAGTAGATAGATGTATTGGTGAGAGGTCTATAGTAAATAGACAAAGTTTTGTTGGATGTAGCAGGGTGGAGATACCGTAGTTAACGGTAATGAGTAAGAAGTTGTAGTAATTCTTGGTGCAAATCTAGGGGATAACCTTCTCTTTAGCGAGAAGTCAGTTGTTTTTATTGAATTTGAGATTTCAATGCATCATATATGGTATGTTATAGTATTTTTTTTATTTACTTGGTTTTGTAGAATGATTGCCAATTGATTTTATGGTTTGACTTCTTGAGTTTCTTAAAAAGATAAATAAGTTAGTTATTGTTAGTCCAAAAAAGAGACTAACAATATATAGGATGTATGTTATATGATTTTAAAATATGTTTTTCTTTGAATGAGTTAATACCTTTAATTGATATGAGGGGAAACATAAATGATGTATAAAAACTTGGGGGGGGGGGTGGGTATGATGTCCTGTTGTGATTTTATTTCGCTTCACTCATAATTTAAGTGAATTGTCTTGTATGTTGAATGGTAATTACCTTGTTTATATATACATGTTAGAAATTAGTTAAGTTAAGTTTAATTTACATGGTTTTGTCTAGAATAAAGGCAATACATGGGGCTTTATTTAGGACCCTTCGTTCAGAAAATAGTAATAAACTACTGAGGACTAGTAGAGAGACACATTATCTTTGTGAATAATATGTTCATGGGTATATTCTGTTGCTGTGATAATCAGCATAAAGAGGTCGATATGGCTATGAAGCATTAGAAACATATGCCGGGGATGGTTATGGGAAAGTTAAAATAGGAGCTGCATTAAAGTCAGCATTAATGGAAGATATATGGATTGGATACCATATTATGAGTAATGATATGATAGTTGGCTAATAGAGAATAGATAAAAAGGGGGCTGTGAATGGCAGCATATAAGGTTGGGTATATGGAATGGATAAACAAGGAGGCGTACCATGGGATATGAGGGGGAAATGTAGGAGCTGTGAAAAAACAGCGTTAATTAATTTGAAATGTTCATGGAATATGAACATTGGTGAGATAAGGTTGTGAATGGCAATATATGGCAATATAAATGTTGAGTATATAAAAGAAAACTTAGGTCAACTTAATTTGTAGTGAACAGAGGTGTATTTCATAAGATATATTTTAAAAAACTTTACAAAAGTTTTTTTGTTGGCAAGAGAGGTAAATGTGATTGTGTTGACTATTTCCTTATACTTTTCATAAATTGGGTGCGCACCCTTTCCGAAAACCTTTCTTTACCCTTTTTCTTAAACTTTTCTTTACCCCTTCCTTACTTTTTTTCTGTCTATCCTATGCTGTGTGAATGAGAAATTTCATAATGCCAAGTGTAAGGAAGGTAAAGGAGGAATGTGATATTGGAGGAACATCTAAGCTGCTTGGTTATGCAGATGATATAGATATTATAGGGCAAAGTGAACAAAAGACATTGGAAATATTGACTCACTTAAAGGAAAAAGCCCAACAGATGGGGCTGGTTATCAACCAAGATAAGACAGAATATATGGTAATTTCAAGAGACGGAATGGCTAGAAACTCTGGCCACATACAAATAGATAATATGACCATTAAAAGAACGGAAACATACAAATACCTGGGTACGATCTTCAACTGTTCCAACATCATAAGGGAAGAAATACAAACTAGAATCAACTCTGGAAATAAGATATACTATGCACTACAACATCTACTAAAATCAAAGGCGCTATCTCGTAACACCAAAATCACAATATACAAAACACTGATCAGACCAGTTGTGCTGTATGGCTCTGAAACCTGGAGTACAACGAAAGGAGACGAAGCCTTGTTACAAACCTTTGAGAACAAAATTTTAAGACGCATCTTTGGACCCATTAGGGATACACAAAGTGGAGAGTGGAAAAGAAGAAGTAACAAAGACATTTATGATCTGTTTAACTCCCCGCTAATCACTGGTATCATGAAGGCTAATAGACTACAATGGCTGGGGCATATAGAAAGAATGGAAGATAATAGGGAAACAAAACTCGCTTACACTCAGGAAATAAGTGACCGTAGACCCCGAGGTAGACCAAGAAGGCGGTGGAGAGATAATACATGTACAGACCTACAAGCACTTGGAATCAACGACTGGCAAGAGAAGGTCCACCAGAGAGACGAATGGAGACGGATTGTATTTGCAGCAAAGAACCTCAATGGCTCGGAACGCTGAAGAAGAAGAAGAAGTGTACGATAACGATGATATGAGCCATTCTTATGATATATATATTTTGATAAGGAAACTGTGAAGAGCCAGAAACGAAGAAGAAATGTAATCTCATAGTGGTTTGCTATGTGGAGGGAAATGTTCACCTAAGGTAGAGTTAGTTTGGGGCGGCTTAGAGAAATTATGGGAGGTAAGGAGAGAATAAAGGGGTTAGGAGTTATGACTTTTGAAGAAGAAAAGTCTTTTAAAAGACAGGGAGGTGTAGCAGAATGCATATCATATCAGTACTAGATTTAGGGGTGCAAGACTACAGCACGCTTGAGCATCGATATAGAACAGTAAGAAAGATGCTCAAGTCGTGACGTAGCGGGTAGTTGGGTAGTTACAACCCGAACGGAGACAAGAGAACATCATGTTAGAAAGGTCTCTGTATAATGTTATCAACCAATAAACCAGTTTATAAGAAACACATTAGGACTTAATCGTTGATCTGTACTGTTACAAGAAGTCACAGATTGTGAGAATTGTATGGATTGTTTTGCCCTAGCCATGCGTAAGATTGTGGGAATGAACAGGCTGATAGGCTGGCAGGGAATGCACCTCTTGGTGGAAATTACCTATAGACAAGGCAGAGATAGTCGTGCGCCTGTGGGACCGGGTGGAGAAGGCGGAGGAACAGATTGAGAACTCGTATGTGGAAAGAATGATATTGCGGTGGATCGGTAGAGGTTTTGGAAGAATCTCAAAACTGAGAGGGAAGAAAGGAGAACTTTCAATCTGACAGCGGTGAGAACGATTAGTAGTGTGACACTTCGCTGGCTGTTGAACAAGAGGACGGAGCGTGTGTGGGAATGTCCTGAGTGCAGTGATGGCGGTTCTTAGCTCAACTCAACTCAACCTAAGTTCTGAAATCGTATTGTCACATTTCCCCAAATTGTGAATATATCAAAATTGTCACTGATTGCATCATTTTGGACAGGTGTTATTAAACTTCCTGCAACAATGTTGGAGAATGAAGATGACCAAAGACAACCGTAGTCAAGATTGATTTAAGCATAACAGCAACCTCATAAAAAGCAGACAAATCCGGTAGATGAAAACTGTTGTGTTTATGTTAAGTGCTGTGGGTATGTGGAGTGTTGTGGTTTATGTGACATGTTGTGGGTATGTAATGTGTTGTGGGTATGAAGTGGTCAAGCCGTCTGACTCGGGCTACGAAGGTCGTGGGTTCGATTCCGGGCCGCGTCCATCAGTTCATGCGTGCATTTTATTCGGAGACTCATTACGATCACGCTGGAGCTACGGAGTTCGTGCGTTGAGCAATGCTTTCCGCGCTGCGGAGACTGAGCCACACTGGATAAAACCCCGGTGCAATGAGGTCCACGCTGTCGACTTTCAAGTGACTAGTTTTAAAGAGCTAATTCTGATAAACGGAAGCGAATCATGGAAAATTTGCAGACAAGTGAGGGATTATGTGGGAGCTGCGAACATATCGTTGTAAAGAAGAATGATAAGAACACAATGGGCAGATAGAAAAGGGGGGGGGAGAGAGAGAGAGAGAGAGAGAGAGAGAGAGAGAGAGAGAGAGAGAGAGAGAGAGAGAGAGATTTCTTGAAAGAAGTTAGCTCACAATGAGAGCAGATTACTTGCAGTCCACATTCCGTGGACATGTCATGCAATAGGTAGAACTGGAGTATATCCTCCCAACGGTAGGTTTGAAGTGAAGAGAGACAAGGGGAGACCAAGAGAGAATATGCTGGACAGTTAGACTTCACGGCATGGAGAAACATCATTATCAGAAATGATTCGCACCACCAGAGACAAGGCTGTGGCCAGACATAATCACAAACGCCACATGGCATTGGCAATAAGGAGAAGAATATACAGAGGAATAGGTGGCCAATTATTCCCTCTGTTGTCGGACAACGAACCAAAGTTTCGAACCTTAGTCCGACACTGCTCATTACATTATCTCTGTAGCCCGCTACCAAAGCCACTAAGGCACCCTCCCTGTATTGAACCCTGTTCCTCCGACACACTGGACTGACAACAAGGAGGCACTAGTTATAAGTTAACATGATAACAAAAATCAACGTAACACAAGCCAGTTCTCTCAGGTCAGAATGTAATATGGAGCAAAGGGCCTGAACAATGAGGTTACATGACGCGAACTAATCGGACAGCACCCCACGGCTGACTCAGCGTCTCCTTCTGGTGATGGTGTTGGTGGAGATGTCCATGATCATGATGCCCAGTGACCACTCTAGGAGTTAGAGAAACCATTTGAGACCATTAATTACTACATTTATAATTGTAATGGTAGGAGACATTGTAGTGTTAGCGTCAGTGTTAGTGACTGTAGTAGTTTATACGTAGTAGTAGTAGTAGTAGTAGTAGTATATACGTAGTAGTAGTAGTAGTATATACGTAGTAGTAGTAGTAGTATATACGTAGTAGTAGTAGTAGTAGTAGTAGTAGTAGTAGTAGTAGTAGTAGTAGTAGTAGTAGTAGTAGTAGTAGTAGTAGTAGTAGTAGTAGTAGTAGTAGTAGTAGTAGTAGTAGTAGTAGTAGTAGTAGTAGTAGTAGTAGTAGTAGTAGTAGTAGTAGTAGTAGTAGTAGTAGTAGTAGTAGTAGTAGTAGTAGTAGTAGTAGTAGTAGTAGTAGTAGTAGTAGTAGTAGTAGTAGTAGTAGTAGTAGTAGTAGTAGTAGTAGTAGTAGTAGTAGTAGTAGTAGTAGTAGTAGTAGTAGTAGTAGTAGTAGTAGTAGTAGTAGTAGTAGTAGTAGTAGTAGTAGTAGTAGTAGTAGTAGTAGTAGTAGTAGTAGTAGTAGTAGTAGTAGTAGTAGTAGTAGTAGTAGTAGTAGTAGTAGTAGTAGTAGTAGTAGTAGTAGTAGTAGTAGTAGTAGTAGTAGTAGTAGTAGTAGTAGTAGTAGTAGTAGTAGTAGTAGTAGTAGTAGTAGTAGTAGTAGTAGTAGTAGTAGTAGTAGTAGTAGTAGTAGTAGTAGTAGTAGTAGTAGTAGTAGTAGTAGTAGTAGTAGTAGTAGTAGTAGTAGTAGTAGTAGTAGTAGTAGTAGTAGTAGTAGTAGTAGTAGTAGTAGTAGTAGTAGTAGTAGTAGTAGTAGTAGTAGTAGTAGTAGTAGTAGTAGTAGTAGTAGTAGTAGTAGTAGTAGTAGTAGTAGTAGTAGTAGTAGTAGTAGTAGTAGTAGTAGTAGTAGTAGTAGTAGTAGTAGTAGTAGTAGTAGTAGTAGTAGTAGTAGTAGTAGTAGTAGTAGTAGTAGTAGTAGTAGTAGTAGTAGTAGTAGTAGTAGTAGTAGTAGTAGTAGTAGTAGTAGTAGTAGTAGTAGTAGTAGTAGTAGTAGTAGTAGTAGTAGTAGTAGTAGTAGTAGTAGTAGTAGTAGTAGTAGTAGTAGTAGTAGTAGTAGTAGTAGTAGTAGTAGTAGTAGTAGTAGTAGTAGTAGTAGTAGTAGTAGTAGTAGTAGTAGTAGTAGTAGTAGTAGTAGTAGTAGTAGTAGTAGTAGTAGTAGTAGTAGTAGTAGTAGTAGTAGTAGTAGTAGTAGTAGTAGTAGTAGTAGTAGTAGTAGTAGTAGTAGTAGTAGTAGTAGTAGTAGTAGTAGTAGTAGTAGTAGTAGTAGTAGTAGTAGTAGTAGTAGTAGTAGTAGTAGTAGTAGTAGTAGTAGTAGTAGTAGTAGTAGTAGTAGTAGTAGTAGTAGTAGTAGTAGTAGTAGTAGTAGTAGTAGTAGTAGTAGTAGTAGTAGTAGTAGTAGTAGTAGTAGTAGTAGTAGTAGTAGTAGTAGTAGTAGTAGTAGTAGTAGTAGTAGTAGTAGTAGTAGTAGTAGTAGTAGTAGTAGTAGTAGTAGTAGTAGTAGTAGTAGTAGTAGTAGTAGTAGTAGTAGTAGTAGTAGTAGTAGTAGTAGTAGTAGTAGTAGTAGTAGTAGTAGTAGTAGTAGTAGTAGTAGTAGTAGTAGTAGTAGTAGTAGTAGTAGTAGTAGTAGTAGTAGTAGTAGTAGTAGTAGTAGTAGTAGTAGTAGTAGTAGTAGTAGTAGTAGTAGTAGTAGTAGTAGTAGTAGTAGTAGTAGTAGTAGTAGTAGTAGTAGTAGTAGTAGTAGTAGTAGTAGTAGTAGTAGTAGTAGTAGTAGTAGTAGTAGTAGTAGTAGTAGTAGTAGTAGTAGTAGTAGTAGTAGTAGTAGTAGTAGTAGTAGTAGTAGTAGTAGTAGTAGTAGTAGTAGTAGTAGTAGTAGTAGTAGTAGTAGTAGTAGTAGTAGTAGTAGTAGTAGTAGTAGTAGTAGTAGTAGTAGTAGTAGTAGTAGTAGTAGTAGTAGTAGTAGTAGTAGTAGTAGTAGTAGTAGTAGTAGTAGTAGTAGTAGTAGTAGTAGTAGTAGTAGTAGTAGTAGTAGTAGTAGTAGTAGTAGTAGTAGTAGTAGTAGTAGTAGTAGTAGTAGTAGTAGTAGTAGTAGTAGTAGTAGTAGTAGTAGTAGTAGTAGTAGTAGTAGTAGTAGTAGTAGTAGTAGTAGTAGTAGTAGTAGTAGTAGTAGTAGTAGTAGTAGTAGTAGTAGTAGTAGTAGTAGTAGTAGTAGTAGTAGTAGTAGTAGTAGTAGTAGTAGTAGTAGTAGTAGTAGTAGTAGTAGTAGTAGTAGTAGTAGTAGTAGTAGTAGTAGTAGTAGTAGTAGTAGTAGTAGTAGTAGTAGTAGTAGTAGTAGTAGTAGTAGTAGTAGTAGTAGTAGTAGTAGTAGTAGTAGTAGTAGTAGTAGTAGTAGTAGTAGTAGTAGTAGTAGTAGTAGTAGTAGTAGTAGTAGTAGTAGTAGTAGTAGTAGTAGTAGTAGTAGTAGTAGTAGTAGTAGTAGTAGTAGTAGTAGTAGTAGTAGTAGTAGTAGTAGTAGTAGTAGTAGTAGTAGTAGTAGTAGTAGTAGTAGTAGTAGTAGTAGTAGTAGTAGTAGTAGTAGTAGTAGTAGTAGTAGTAGTAGTAGTAGTAGTAGTAGTAGTAGTAGTAGTAGTAGTAGTAGTAGTAGTAGTAGTAGTAGTAGTAGTAGTAGTAGTAGTAGTAGTAGTAGTAGTAGTAGTAGTAGTAGTAGTAGTAGTAGTAGTAGTAGTAGTAGTAGTAGTAGTAGTAGTAGTAGTAGTAGTAGTAGTAGTAGTAGTAGTAGTAGTAGTAGTAGTAGTAGTAGTAGTAGTAGTAGTAGTAGTAGTAGTAGTAGTAGTAGTAGTAGTAGTAGTAGTAGTAGTAGTAGTAGTAGTAGTAGTAGTAGTAGTAGTAGTAGTAGTAGTAGTAGTAGTAGTAGTAGTAGTAGTATCGATAGAAGAAATGTGAACTTTGCTGCAACTGCACCAGTACTAGCATTAATTATAGTCATAGTAAATGCAACAGTCTGTTCACCATCTGATACCTGTTGTGAGAGACTAAGCCCATATAACTTTGATATGAGTATTACAAGTTACATTTGTCGACTTTTAAACATTCCTCTTCTTCTTCCATCCCCCTCCTGTTTGTTCTTGTTCTTGTTCTTCTTTATGTCGTTCTTTTTTCTTGTTCATTTTGTTCTTCAGGTTGTTCTTGTTGTTCTTGCTCTTGTTCTTGTTCTTGTTCTTCTTCTTCTTCTTCTTCTTCTTCTTCTTCTTCTTCTTCTTCTTCTTCTTCTTCTTCTTCTTCTTCTTCTTCTTCTTCTGCTTCTTGTTGTTGTTGTTGTTGTTGTTGTTGTTGTTGTTGTTGTTGTTGTTCTTCTTCTTCTTCTTCTTCTTCTTCTTCTTCTTCTTCTTCTTCTTCTTCTTCTTCTTCTTCTTCTTCTTCTTCTTCTTCTTCTTCTTCTCCTCTTCCTCCTCCTACCCCTCTCCCCCGCCCCTGTTATTTAGAAAGGTATACACAAGAAATCCAGTTCTATGATTGTATTTAGTATAAGACGTTTAAACATTAATACCAACTGATTGTGTGTGAATGTGTTTGGGGGTGTGGATGTGTGCGTGGATATGTGTTTCTGCGTTAGTGTATGTGTATATGTGTAAGGATGCTTCGTTAATGTGTGTTGATGTGTGTTTCTATTAGCCTATGTTCAGTTAGCAAGCACAAAATGCACAAGCATTTCATGCAGGACGTGTTCAGCTATCTTTTATGCTAGTCAACATGTGCACAATCCTACAATCTAATCAATCAATCAATCAATGAAACAATCAGTAGACCTACCTATTGTATTGTTCCCGATGCTGGAAATGGCTTTGATGTTTGTGGTGTTCTCGCGAAAGCCATACGAGAGAGTGAACAGTGTCGGAGTGTACAACCCCATGAGACAGTTGGTGGAAGCCACATTCTCATTTATTCCGGCCTCGCTTGCCTCCGACAGGCTCTGGGAATAAGCGTAAGATTAATAGATTATGTGCCAAAACAAATGTAGGTTTTGACCCCCCAAAAATGGGAGTCTTAAAATGATAAGTAGGGGTGTGTCATAATTATGGCTTAAATGTATTAATATGGTGAAAGACATGTTGAATTATAACCCACTTACAGCATTTCAGTGATATATAAGCTCTTGGCAGATACACGTAGTCGCTTAAGACTATTAATCATCCCATTGCACTTAATCAGTTAAGTAAGCATTGGACATCTCTATTCGACAAGAAAAAATTCATCTGTTAACATAAGTAACATATTTACACGTGTTATATAAACGTGTGTAACGCTCTAGACAACAGATATATTTTAAAGAGATGCACGCTATACACAATATACATTTGAACCAGATGTGATGCTAGAAAAAAGGCATATTTGAAACAGATGTCACACTAGATAAAAGGGTACGTTTGAAATAGATGTCACTCTAGATCAGTGGTTCTCAACCGGTGGGGATTTCTCTCCCCCTAGGGGGGAATTTTAGGGTTTCCAGAGTGGGGGGGGGGGGGGAAATTAAAATTATTTCAAGATCGCGTTAATGCAAGAACTGATTACTTGATATTGTTTCCCCCTCCATACGTTACAGTTCTGTACTTCTCGCCCTTCTGAAATTCATTTTATAATGTAAGCAGACCTGCAAATCACTTTTTATGTAGACGTCTAGACTTGTTCTAGTATGTGTTATTAAATTTAGCTTCCATTTTTATTTATACTGTTATAAAAGGGGGGGGGCGGTTATAGGGAGGAATTATGAAAAGGTGGGTGGGGGGGGGGGGGAGAGAAATGACGTTCTGAAAATATTGTAAAGGGGTGCACAGGCCAAGAAAGGTTGAGAGCCACTGCTCTAGACTAATGATATAAGTGAAATACATGTCACGCAGAATAAAAGATATGCTTGAAATATGCCACGCAATGCAAAATACACACATACACACAATCACATATACGCGCGGGCACGTACATACAATATGTGTGTATTTTAAACTGAGAACTCCTGATAACAAATAAATTTTAAATAGATATCACGACAGGCAACAGAAAACTTTAAAACAGAGATAGATAACACACACACTGGAAACAGTCGTCACGCCAGATAAAAGAACAGCAGACAGCATGCAGATAATCCACGAAGTCCATCCATCATGTGCCCTGCCAGTAAGCGTGGGCGGTCATGTTCTGTCATCTCACTCTATCACCGGAGTCGTGGATCAGCTCTGTGTTCCTGTCTCGACCATGCCACGTGGCCAAGCCATCCAGGTATTTACTTCTCGGTCTTCCCCTTGGTCTCTTCCCTTTGATTTTGCCAGTTGTCACCAAGTTCTTCAATTCATTTCTTCTCATAACATGCCCAAAAAATTGTGACTGTCTACGTCTAATGTCTCTAATCAGTTTACGATCTTCATTTGTTTCTTGAAGGGCTTGTTCATTGGTTTTTCTGTCTGTCCATAGTATTCTTTGCATTTTCCTCAGAAACCACATTTCCACATCCATCAGCTGTTTTTCAGCTTGACTGCATATTGTCCACGCTTCACATCTATACAAAAGTATAGGTTCTATGTAGCACCTCAACACTCTTTTTCTCGTTTCAGTTGATATCTTTTTATTGGTTAGTATGTTTTTCATCTTGCACAAGGCTAACTTCGCAATGACAATTCTTGTTCTAATCTCTTCAAGGCATATCCCATCCGATGTTATGACTGTGCCGAGATAACAGTATCGATTTACATGTTTAAGACTCTGCCCATCTACTCCTATATCACATTGTGGTATTTCCTTCTTCCCAGTGACGACCATAATCTGTGTCTTCTTAATATCCAGTTCTAACCCTAGTTGTTCACTGTGTGCAACAACCGGATCTACTATATTGCTCCATAAACAAATAACAATAAAACACTGGCCACAACCTTCTTACTCTTCGACAATGTTTAAATGCCTCCTGTTCTAGGAGGTCTAGGTTCAAAACCTGGTCAGGTCCGAGGACATTGAGAGCAGTGGGCGCGTAGGTGAATCCCTGTGTGGCATAGAACTTGGAGTCGCCAACACTCGTCTGGTAGACGTTTCCTGGGGACAGAGTGCTCGTGGTAATCTCGTGGTCACGTGAGGACTGAATATGGATTAATATGCTCATTTTGAGTACCACTACTACTAGTTATGAGTGGCTACTGATACTAGTAATGTTTGGATACTACTATAGTAATTAGTGGCTACAACAACAACAACAATAACTGCTACTACTACTACTACTACTACTACTACTACTACTACTACTACTACTACTACTACTACTACTACTACTACTACTACTACTACTACTACTACTACTACTACTACTACTACTACTACTACTACTACTACTACTACTATTACCACCTCTATTACCACCACCACTACCATTACTCTAGGAAGAAGAAGCAGGGGTCGGCTAACAAGACAATGAACACTGAGCCGTAAAGAGACACTGGACATTAAGAGGCACGAGACATTGAAGCTGGAGAAGAATCGAAAGTCTTTCCATGGGATCGTGGTGAGAGCCACGTCCTGTACAGATGAAGGCAGAGCTTCCGTTAGCTGGACAAGTGGAAGATGTGGGATGTGATGAGTCAGAATGTATATAATACACTACCACACTTTGTTTAGTCAGGTCTTAGCCAGATATGACTGAGCTACTGTATGACAGTAGCCTGTACCACCTGCTTTCTGTTAGCATTGAATGTTGGGTAACGCTCACCAGACCCGAAACCTCATATTGTGCCATCGGATTCGGGAGAATGGTCTCATTTGTAAGAGAGTACAAACCTTATATGGGTGCTAGGAAATGCGTCCTAAAAACAAAATAGCATGGCAGGACATACCAGGCCCCAAACCCTGTTCAGCAACTGGTCTAGGATGGAGGCTGGGACAGGCGGACAGTTAGAGCAATGCACTGTTGATCCGGCAGCTTCTGCAGCTGGTGTTGTTCCAGATGTTTTTGTGTTACCTTTCCTCTGGAGTAAACTAGGCAGGCGAGCCTTTCCTCTGGAGTAAACTAGGCAGGCGAGACAATGCTACATAGGCAACACATGGTCTTTACAATTCAACACAGGCTTGTTTGCTGTGGAGAGGTTGTTATTCCCCCTTTTAAAGTACATTGTAACAAACTATCATCTGTCAAGACAATGTGCAGGTAGTAGTTTAAAAAAAATGTTTTGCATATCCTTTACAGAACATCGCTGTCAACATCAGCATCTTTCAGCTGTATGTTGATTTCTTGGCAAGATTACGCTCAGTAGTTTGCCATTGCTTTCTGAGCGGCCGGCTCAGTATCCCGCAAGTCACCAGCGGGGGACGAACCGCTCCCAGCTCTCGCCCTGCTACGAGACTCTGCGTGATAAACGGGATTACTGAGAAAGTGTTGTAACCCCTCGGCCAGAGAGACCGGCGCTAGTAGTAGTAGCCAGACAATTTGTGATGGAGGATGTTTTATCATGTTCTACAAGACACATGCTGTTTAATCTGTTAAATTTTGTCTCAAGACCATGCCGGCGTGTTGGAAAACGAACATGCGGAGGCACTGCTGAGTCTGCACCCCATGGTGGGGTATTCGTACATGAAAAGGCAGCTGTAGTTGGGACCCTTTAGGGATCGTGTGTTCAGTGGGGAAGTACAAGTAGATCATCACGGCCTGGGGAGAATGGTGCTGCAGGCACTCAGGATTCCGAGAAAATGCCAAACGTACACATAATCAGACTACTACTGGTACCATTAGTATTGGGAATCTGTCCTGGCTGTTGAAGACGAGGATGGAGCACTTATGGAAATATCTCGAGTGCCGTGATGTCGGTTCTTGACTCAACTCAACTCAACTCAACTCAACTCAACTCAACTCAACTCAACTCAACTCAACTTAACTCTAAAAGTCGCCAATGAGTCTATGATTGCTGTCAAAGAAGATGGGTAGTTTACAGAAATAACTCACCAATGGCGCATGGTTTTGGCTCACACCTAAGCCCCGTCTCTGGTTGGAGAATCTGCTCCAGAATGAGCTTGCAGCTCTCAGGGTCACTGGTTCCATTGAGCTGTAGCTTGACTCCGTCGTTTAGTTGGACTTCTTTAGTGTCACCTGAAAACCAGACAGGTTTGGCAAGAGAATATTGACTCATCGCGAACAGTTAATGGTGTCAAAAGTGTCTATACGTCTTAAAACATCATCATCCAGTGCCTTAGCGACTAGCTAGTGCGATCATGCTTCTCTACAAATTGCCATCTCTGACGGCATGGAACAGTTCATGTTTTTACTCCCTTCCGTGCCATGACACAGACTGTCAAGAATTGTCTCTGATTGTCTTGCTTATTCCTCTTTTCAAACATGTTTTCGGTTGTCGTGTCGCAACATTTTCTAGTTTATTCTTTACCTCCCCATAATATGGCCCAAGAAAACTATGAATGCCTCTTTCTGTTTGTGATAAGTTGTCTTTGCGACTTAGCCTGCCTCAGAATGTCCAGATTGCTCATTTTAGCTGTCCAAGAATTATTCAGCATTTTTCTATGAAATCACATCGCTAAGGCTTCTAGGTATTTGTTTTGCTTATTTATTAATTGCCCACAGCCGTGTGTTAAAACCTTGTCTATGTAACATGGAAGAATTCTTTTTCTAACTTCCAATGACAAGGACGAATTGCACACACATGTTCCTCATTTGATAGAATGCAGTGTTGGCTTTTCCTATTCTGTTCTTAATCTCTGTGATGCATCTTCCATCTGATTTTATCCATATGCCTAGATACTTGCAATTCTGCACTTGCTGCAAAGTAACATCATTTATTTTAATTGTACATTTAGGCAAAATCTGTTTATTTGATATCGCCAAGACTTCTATCTTTCTATTATTCGAACTAAAATCCATTTGTTCACTTTCTACAATCGTAGACTAGACATAGAAGCGATAACACTGGATATTGTCTTTGTTTCTGCCACAGAGAGTTGCCCTAGTTTTTATTTCAATGTATGTAAAAGACAACTGTAAATGGCCTTTGACTGGAGTCCACAGGATAAAAGAAATACAGAAAGACAAAACAATAGAAAAACAAAAACACGGTGAAAAGGCGTAGAAAGAGAAGTGAATATTATGGCTAGGACATGAACGGAGCTGCATGGGATAACTAAGAAGAGGAGCGGTTGGTGTGAGGTAAGTGAATAATGGGAAGCAACTGTCCTCCGTAAAGTAAAAGAGTTGTTCCCCCAGGACATGCTGGTGTGTTGGGAGACGAAGAGGCGGATAGATTGGCTGAATCTGCACCTTTGTGTGGGATACTGGTTTACGATAAGGCAGACGTGGTCAGCTTACTTTGGGATCACGTGAATGGTGTGAACGAACAGATAGACCATCATGGCCTAGAGGGAATGATGCGACATGGAGTGACCAGAGGATCTGGCCGACATTCAGGACTCCGAGGAAAGGTCGGATAGACACATAATCAGACTGCAACTGGTATCATTAGTATTGGGGCTCTTCGCTGGTTGTTGAAGATGCAGATGGAGGACGAATTGGAATTTTCGGAGTGCTGCGATGTCGGTTCTTGACTCAACTTACTCAGCTCGTGTCTTTTAGATGTTTACCGTACACGATGAGGAGCATCTGGCTCAGTGGCCAGAGGCCGGGGGCTCCCATTCGGGAGACCCGGGTTCGAATCCTCGGTAATATAAAAAAAAAAAATTCTGTCGCGGAAAGGGGGTAGAAGAAAACCCTAACCTGCACAGTTCACGGCGACAGCGCTAGCCAGGCGGACTTAATTCTCCAGACTCAAGACCTACTCTGTCATACACCGCAAGGTACTATTGGCCGTAAATGACATTTGACATGACCGTACACGATTCCTGTATCAAACACTGTCATATAAGCTACCACGCAGACATGCTGTCACAGAAATGCACACCTTTCAGCATGCATGGGTTGCCTATACTCAGACTGCCCGGGTACTGTTGGGAGAGAACCGTTGCCACCCACTCGCTGATCGCGTCAATTCCATACTGGAGATAACTGTGCGCATAGAGGTCGTAGTACCGCCCAAATACGCTAATCTGTAAAACAACAATAACAATTATATTCATCCTGTAATTATATATCCTATAAATGACCATAAGAAATATATTAAGTAACTCCGCCCATTTACGATATTCAGCAAATGACAAGAAGATATATAGCAAATAACTCCACCCCATCTTGGTATTCTGTAAAAGAACAGAGTTGACCCCGTTAACCACAACATCCGTTTCATTCCACCCATGGATAGCCGTTTCAAGCTAAGACTCAGATAAGTTGATATGTGTACATTCATGTAGTGTCGATCGTGTATTTGGTAAATCTATTTTTGTTTGTTTGTTCTGTGCTGACGAAGGCTTTGGCCGCAACGTCCATTGCTTTTTGTAGTTGTGCTTTGGTAAAGCACTCAACCTACTTCTTGTTTTTCAGTGATTCATTCATTGTAAAAGAACAGAAGATGGATAATGAATAACCCCTCCCATTAATTATAGGCTTCAGGAAGACAAGGAATAGTGTGCTGTTTTGTTAATGCATGGCAACTTTTAAAATTAATAATATTTACACAGCACAATTTGGCACGGTAGCAATACAGTTAAATTGACAGTTAGTAACTCCAGCTGTTTTTGTAATAATATGCACATGGAAATGGGTTACAATGGCCCTACAACCGGTAACTGGCGAGGACAAAAATACGGTCACGCCTCCAATTCATTGCAATCTAGAAGAAAACGAAAACGGAAAATATACGATAATTTACCTTAACGATCGGATGTGTGGCGATGGGGATATGCATGCAATTTGTAATGCCGCATACCGCGTTCGAAACACAGCTGCGGGAAAATTGGCAGCAGACCGTGTTGCGTTATTATTTTCATACACATGGTAAGAGTGCGGTCGTTCAGAAAGCAATGACAAACTTTTTTTTTTTTTTTTGCTTATCCTATTTACAGGACATCGCTGTCAACACCAGAATTTTACCGCTGTTGTTGATTTCTTTTCAAGATTACGCTGAGTAGTTAATGACAAACTACTGAAAGTAAAATTGCCAGAAAATTACAAACAGACAAAAATGCTGGGGTTAACTGCGACGTCCTGTAGTGGATATGCAACTCACTTTAACCGTAAAGAATGGCGCTTTGCCGTTTTCATAGACAATAGTTTGTAAAATACTGTTACACCTTTCCATAGCACAAACCCGGGCTGAATTTAAGAGACCATGTGTTTCCCTTGCAGCAAGATCCCTCTCTCGGCCTGCCTTGTTTACTCCAGATGAAAGGTAACACCAATACATCTGGAACTAGGCAAGGTGCAGATACTGCCGGATCAGTTGTCATCCTGTCAGAGATTCGATCCTAGATCAGATGGCGACAAAGGCTTAGGGCCTGGTCTGCCCTTCCATAGCATTTGGTCTTTAGGTTGCATTTCTTCGCACTAGAGTAAGTCTTGTACCCTCCAAATTGCGCTCCTCCGCCCGAGGCCGTTGGTACAAGATGGTGTGTCGGGTTTGGCGAGCGCCGTCCAACATTCAGCGCTAACAGAATTCAGGTAGTACCGTCCACTGTCACACAGTAGCTCAGTCATATCTGACTAAGACCTGAATATTCTAAAATCACAATATGGTACAATAAAATGAAAGAGCCAGGAGGTCCGTCCATTTATTGTTTCGTGTCAAAAAGAAAGTCATAAAAGGCAAACCAATTGACACCCGTCTATTAATCATAACTCGAACAAAAGCACAACGAATCCAGTTTGCAACTACGCTCAGTAATGGCAGCAGCCAATGTTCAGTGAAATACTTCCAGTACTTCCGCCCATTTATGACAAGCAAAATACACTCCGTACAAGTACATCAGAAGTCGGTGTGGGTTCACTTGATGACGAGGGACACACTGGTAACAGGGAAAGCTAATACACACGCAACAATGAGCCCAGTGCACCGGAGGTAGTAGCACGTGTGTGAACTACGTTTGAGTTCATAGCAAGTGAAGACGACGACGACGACGACAACAACAACAACAACAACAACAACAACAACAACAACAACAACAACAACAACAGGCAGTAAGCAACACGGGAATCACTAAATAAAATACTACCATTAGGATCACGTGCTCAGTCTCGACCAGCGACTTTTGTAGGTTGTACGGAACCTAACTACGTTTGGAATAGTTAATGTAATGCGAGAACAGCACTCTTATTTCAGTTCAGAGGTCAACTTTGCGTTGCATTGAGGTAATTACCAGCTAGTTATTATAATTAGAAACTTGTCATTGTTGTAGCATTTTGTTGACGCGTGTTTTACACTCATGTGTAATCCATACACGTGCTAATACTTCTAATGCACTGGGCTGATTTTTGCCTGTGGGTTCATCATCATGAGCCATGCCGGTAAGCGTGGGCGATCATGTTTCGCCATCTCACACGATCACCGGAATCGTGGATCAGCTCTGTGTTCTAGTCCCGACCATGCATGTGGTCAAGCCGTCCTGATATTTAATTCTCTGCCTTTCCCGTGCTCTTTCCCCCTCAATCGTGCTAGTTGTCACCAAGTTCTCTAGTTTATTTCTTCTCATAACGTGCCCAAAAAATGTGGCTGTCTACGTCTAATTTCTCTAATCAGTTTGCGGTTTTCATTTGCATCTTGTAGGACTCGCTCATTGGTTCATCTGTCTGCCCATGGTATTCTTTGCATTTTCCTCAGAAACAAAATTTCCACTTAGCTGTGGATTAGATTTCCCAATTACCAATGTCCCTCGTCTTCGATCGAATCAACACCGACTTGTGAGGTCCGTCTAATTTACATCCTCAAGTCAAGGACGAGGAGCCGACAGTTTTCCAATTTATCGGCGATGAAAGAAATAAACAATAGCGGTAAGTGAAATATTTCTGCCACATTAAATATAAACGACATAACACTCTTATACAAAACAAACTGGAGGATACGATTGAAGGCAAGCGAGCAAGAGATAGACAATGATACAAGTGGGAAGATAACATCAAGAGATGGAAGAACAGCAGTCTGACAGATTGATTGATTGATTGATTGATTGATTTAGGAATCGACATCACAGCATTCGGGGCATTCCCATAAGTGCTCCGTCCCCACCCCCAGCAGCCAGCGAAGAGTTCCAACACTAATAGTACCAGTGGCAATCTGATTATAGGTCCGTCTCGCCTTTCCTCTGAGCGTTGAGCGTCGGCCAGATCCCTTCGTCACTCCTCGTTGTCTCATTTTTGCCAGACCATGGTAATCCATTTGCTCCTCCGAGGTGTGCACGTGCTCCCACAAGGCCGCAACTACGTCTGTCTTGTCATGTATCAATACTCCACCAAGTTCTGCAGAGCCTGACAGAATGCACAATCAAGGCGAGAGATAGACAGTGTTAGTGATTTATTGCAGCCAGCTTTCATTGTGGAGATGGCACCTGATTAATTTATGAAACAGTGTAAGGGTTAAACATGCTTCTTCTTCTTCTTCTTCTTCTTCTTCTTCTTCTTCTTCTTCTTCTTCTTCTTCTTCTTCTTCTTCTTCTTCTTCTTCTTCTTCTTCTACTTCTTCTTCTTCTTCTTCTTCTTCTTCTTCTTCTTCTTCTTCTTCTTCTTCTTCTTCTTCTTCTTCTTCTTCTTCTTCTTCTTCTTCTTCTTCTTCTTCTTCTTCTTCTTCTTCTTCTTCTTCTTCTTCTTCTTCAGCGTTCCGAGCCATTGAGATTCTTTGCTGCAGATACAATCCGTCTCCATTCGTCTCTCTGGTTGACCTTCTCTTGCCAGTCGTTGATCCAAGTGCTTGTAGGTCTGTATATACATTATCTCTCCACCGTCTTCTTGGTCTACCTCGGGGTCTACGGTCATTTATTTCCTGAGTGTAAGCAAGTTTTGTTTCCCTATTATCTTCCATTCTTTCTATATGTCCCAGCCATTGTAGTCAATTAGTCTTCATGATACCAGTGATTAGCGGGGACTTAAACAGATCATGAATGTCTTTGTTACTTCTTCTTTTCCACTCTCCACTTTGTGTA
>OY992883.1:114443957-114496457 GCA_963921405.1 Cepaea hortensis | reverse complement strand
GAGAAGTACAGAATCGTAAAGTATAGAGGGGAAAACAATATCAAGTAATCGGTTCTTTATTAACGCGATATTCAAATAATCTTAATTCCCCCCCCCCCCCGGAAAACCTAAAATTCTCCCCTTGGGGGGAGGGGGTTCCCACCGGTTGAGAACCACTGCACTAACCTATCTGGCCAAAACCAGTGTTACCGTGACGGCGCTTTCACACCTCTTCGAGAATAACTAAGTGTTGTGTAATACTGCCTGGGCCAAATGTGATATTATACGCTAATGAGGCCTACATTGTATTACATAACGAGTGTACTGGTGGGAATTGTCTGCTACGTGGCGTCGTTGTTAGTGTGCTTGCTAACAAAGACAGCAGACCCGATTGATTATCATCATTACGATCATCATTATCATTATTATCCTCATCATCATCATTACCATCATTTAAATATTGAGCACAGCCCACCACTGGCAACGCTGATCGTATTCCGGCATGAACCTAAGGCCCATCCACGTCAATATGGAAGCACTATACTCTAGTTTCGCTCTCGTTTGAGCTCGCCAGCAGTGCATATACCTGACCGGATCCGGAAACAAGCCCCGGATCACTGGCGTGTGAAGCGGGTGTGTAATCACGCGGCACACGCTGGACACGCCAAACTATCACAACAGAATATTACAACGTTACCCATCGTAGGCCATGCTCAACCATCATTATCAATACCATATTCATCATCACCATCATCACCGTCATCATCATCATCATCATCATCATCATCATCATCATCATCATCATCATCATCATCATCATCATTATATTTCAACATCATCATCATCATCACTATCATCATCATCATCATGAGATGGAGAGAGGGGGAGAGAGAGGTAGAGAGCGAGTGAGAGAGAGAAGGAAAGAGAGAGAGAGGGAGAGAGCAAGTGAGACAGAGAGAGTGAGAGAGCGAGTGAGAGAGTGAGGGAGAGAGCGAGTGAGAGAGAGAGGAGAGAGGGAGAGAGAGGGGGGAAGAGAGAGAGAGAGAGAGAGAGAGAGAGAGAGAGAGAGAGAGAGAGAGAGAGAGAGAGAGAGAGAGAGAGAGAGAGAGAGAGAGAGGGAGAGAGAATTGCGATGGCAAAAAGTCGTGTACAGACAAACAAGAGATTGTAACTTCGAATAATAATATACAACTTGATGAATAGAAAAGCACGGGACTGTGGTATATCTGACCATTCTGAGTTATGGATGGTGGATAAACGTGTGTAAATCTGACCATTCTGAGTTATGGATGGTGGATAAACGGGTGTAAATCTGACCATTCTGAGTTATGGATGGTGGATAAACGGGTGTACATCTGGCCATACTGAGTTATGGATGGTGGATAAACGTGTGAACATCTGGTGGATACACCAAGACAAATAAGTCACGGGGCAATAACAGATCTTCAAACAATGTTTTCCAGCACTGGATGTGAGCATTGAAGACGCAAAAAGTGGATTTCACGATTAATTGCCTGGCACATTTCGCCGCTTTGTGTAAATAAAAAGACATGACAGTCAGTTTAAATGTTTAAAGTTACCGTCTTGGATAATTCGTATTTGAATATGTGTGTTGCATCTTTCAGCTTCAACGAATTCTCTTATTGTTTTAGTTTATGCTGTGTGATTTCTGTAGGATGTATCTGACGAGATGCAGCAAGCATGTCAGGCAATGACAGATCTATCAATGCTTATATCATCATCTTTATTATCGGGTCTGTGTTCTTAATTCGGGTACCTCATGTGGCCAATGAATGCAATGCCCAAGAAACTGTTTCTTTGTATGGGTCTTTAATGTGAAAGTGTCAACACATTATGTAGGCCCGTGAGGAAGGAGGAATAGGTGGTCAATATTTTCCTCACTTTGGCAAGCAAAATCTCCTGCATCGATCCATCATGCGACTGTGCGCATGCCATTACCAGCGTTGTTCGTCAACGTCACCCCATACCATCTAGATATTTATCTCACTGTCTTTCCCGTGCTCTTTTCCCGTCTACCTTGCCGGTTGTCACGACATTTCCCACTCTACTTCTCCTCATAAAGCAAGCAGACATGCAGGGAATTGTGCAGGGCAGCACCAGACAGAAAACCCAGCAATAGAATGATCAGGTTGTTTCAAGATCCGCCCAATCAAACACGTGATGATGAACTTCAGACAGGTCAACACACTGACCACTTGATCTAACCCTCTCATGTGGCTTTACCACATCTGTATGCCTGTGTGTGGAGTTCTTTCATCTAGGACGAGCTAGGACAGATCCCTGGGTTTTCGAGAGTCCGGTTATTGGGGGTTTAGTGAACTTCACTAGTCCCGAGAACCAGAATGTGCGTAGAAACGTCAGTAATTGAAAGTCGTACATTCGGACATACTTCTGGAGTCGTGAGCTGCCATCACTTCGTGTAGACAATTTCGGAGGCTTTCGGCGGGTTCCTCCATTGAGGACTAATACTTCGGGACCCCACCAGAAAGACCATTCGATAGTCTGTCACTGAGACGAATAGACCTCCTTTAGGTGTATTCCAAACATCATCTGGAAAACCGGAAGATAATCTACAACAGTATACCTTTGAAGTTATCATTTCAAATAATGTTGGCGGTTTATTTCTTAAGTTAAAGGACCCCCTATATTGGTGAAGACTGAAGAGAAGCGTTCAAATCTCCAGTCAGCCAAGGACCCGACTGGGCTATCAATGCAAGTCACACTGAAGAAGCATTAAACGAAGAGCTCGAGTCTAGACCAGGGATGAAGTCCGATAGTCAGACCAGAGACGAGACCGAGGACACAAGTCTAACGTGTCCAATGGGAGGATCACAGTATCAGATGATCTCCTCTCCTACACTCTGCATATGTACATACAGCAAACGATCCAACACTACCTCTCCAGGGGTGGGATGATGACTCAGCCGAGGGACTAGTCTCATTCTGACAGTATTGGTTTTTTTTCCCCTGTTCTCGATGGTCAACCATTGAGACTTAGTCTCGATTAAAGATTCTTTCTCGTGCCCTCAAATTTTGTTATCTTTATAGTTGGTTAGGTGTCTGGTTGTTTCTTAGTCGTCTCAAAGGGAGTTAGAGTCCACGACCCAGTACCGGGGGAAATCATAGATGGGGACAGACGAGACACTATAGACCGATATAACATATCAACAAACAGAGGAGCTGGTCCTCATTTGTTACAGAGACATTGGCTACAGTAACCGACCAGTATGGTCAAAGCCAAGAAGGAAAGCAATGGCAAACTACCTTGTTTAACTATGCCTTGCATATCATGTATGTACGCAATAGCTGTGAATAGACGTCATCACCAACGCCACACGACATGGACTATAAGAAGAAGATGATGTAAAGCATTGTTAATATGATTAATTTTAAACTAGTTATGTAGCAAAAACCAACCTGAAACTCTCCTTCTAAAATCGGGTTGTTGGGAATGAAGGCGATCTGGGTTGACCCTCCACCCATCTCCATCACTCCCACAGTCTCGTTGTCCGGCCTGGGTTGGAAAACGTATGGGTTTTAAACGTTATAACAGTTCATTTCCAGGAATATCTTACGCGACGGATATTTTCTTTATGGTGTCAGCACAATATACCCAACATGCTTCATTGCGTAAAAAGAGGTCCTTTACTTTGTAACTTTACAAACCAAGCAAAAGTAATATCACTCTATGTAGAATATTAAAACGTCTCAACAAATCCCCTAGTACTGACGCTTTAAAAATACAAATCCCTAATATTTACTGTTTAAGTACCTTACTTTTGGGGGAAGAAAACAGTGCAGATTGACCCGCGGGATAGCCAAATTTAGGTGGACCTAGTTTAAATCAAAGCACCAAGATTGGGCAAGTACCTGGCCGAGACGGGCGCTAGATTGAACAAAGAGAATAGTAACCATTCAATCAGAGAACAAAGGACGAACACGTCAGCCTCCCCGCACGGGGGAGGGCAATTTTAGTCCGAAAAAATATCAATCTCTGGAGCACATACGCTACAGAGTAGCAGCTGGTGGTTTTTGGACTGTATCACCAAACCAGATCCTGGATTAACAGCCGGTAGTAAGTGATAAATTGAAAAACATCATAAACCTATTCTGGACCTACAAATAAAAGTTGACTGCTGCACTTATTAGTTGCCATAGCCAGCAAAAGACATGGGCGAAGATGATCGACACTACACGATTGATATTCCGACTTCTGTCAGAATACCCAGGATGGATTTCCTTAACAGAATGTCGACACGGATATATCTAGTACACAGTTACCAAAAGGATAACCTGTTTTATTTCTGGGAGGTACCACCTGACGCACCATCAATCAGCGAGGTTAACGAAACTATGGGACAGTCCTGCAAGTTTAATAAAACTAACCGCAGTGAGAACCCTCCAACTGTCTGTTGGATTCCCAGTTTCATATTCAACAATGAATAACCCTTCGACACCAGTCACACAGCAGCAAAAGTCAACATAAGGTTCAAGACACTGAAACACCAAATGGGAAGAGACACTGAAACACTATATGGAAGACACTGAAACACCATATCGAACCCAACTGAACACCTTGGAACACCAACTGAACTAAGCCATGAAATAAGCAAGATTACCTCAAGGTTCTAAATATGAAACACCCTGAAAGAAGCCAGATCAACTCCAGGGCTCAGACCGGAAGACCACCAGGAAGACCATATGAAAGAAGATAGCGGAGTAAATACCTCTACGCATGCAACAACAAGAATCTTCTGATTGTTTGCGACTCCTAGTTTGTGTGTTGGAATTAATATTCTGCAGTTCCATGGCTGTGCAGAACAATCCTGGACATAGTCCCAGATGAAACCAATGAATGACTCTCAGCATTATATATTCATACGCTGGACTAGATAGTAACGAATAACTCTTTGCTGGTCCCATGTCAGCCTTAATGCCATCATCAAGTGTGGAATAGGTTATAGACTAGTGACTAGGTGGGTGGAAAATCCGTGTGTACATAATTGGGATTCGGATATCAGAAACCGAGCAGCTGAATGGCCGTCAACTTTTCATCGGATATGGTGATATAAGGAAGGACCTTCTGCCAAAGCTTAAGTGGAATTCCTGAAAGTTTGACCAACCTAGGTCTCAATTTCACAAGGAAACCGAGCCTACTTGCAACAGCGTGTTCATGAATCTAGCCCCATGGAGGGGATTATGTGAGAATGTGATATTTCTACTTCCAAATATTATGGATTATAAAATATTCACCAGCCAATCTCAGTGGACATAATGTGAGTAGAACATAAGTGTGAGTACATTTATTTCTGTCCCTGGATAAATATGGACATTATCTGCGTCGCACAGGAGAAGAATAACCGACAGCAACACCTAAGGAAAAGGACTAAAGATTAAATAATTAGTTTAATTATTAATACCAACTGTGCATTATGTGTGGTTCTTTTTATGCCATGGTTTTGTAAGGTCGGTAGTTCTTTTTCAATGAATGGTAGTAGAACCCAATAGTGGGTGTTGTGTTGGTTGTAATAACATTGTTTTTCTTTGGACAACCTGGTTATCACATTTTAAGTGTGTTTATAATGTTGTATAATATCCTATGCCTGTTCTGGAAATTCAGTGTGGCCATTACATTTATCTGTATGTCTAATCAGATCTTGATGTAATGCTTGAACTGTTTGTCCAGTTGTTGATGTTTACGTCAATTGCTTTTTGATGTTTGTTCAACAGTGGTTGTTATATATATATATTGTAAACAATTAATGTCCTCTAATACTATATACAAGTTAACATGGTGATTTATTGGGAATGGAGAAATACACATAAATACATTTACATAAAGGAGTGTAGTATTTTCCCCCTTGTGTTTATGGTAGAATTCTACGATAACATTACCTGATAGAAGTAAGTGAGAATCTAAAATAAATCCCCAAGGGATCCCCTAGACACAATTAAGCCAATAGTCTCATATATTAAATTTCACATCCCACAATCTATCAAAATAAATATATTTTCTCTAAAATTATTAAAAGACAGTCAAATGGGGGTAGAAAGAGATAAATGACATTAATGAACAAATCAAATCAAATCAAATCAACTTTATTAGGGTTACAAATTGGGCGCGCAGGCCCGTCTTACATTCGGCCCTTCCAATCACTCGTCTTTCATTCATCAAGAGCATTATACATTTACATAGGAAGAAAAATAAACATTGTGAAATGAATTTTGTAAACGTAAACAAGGCAAATTACCATGTTATGAGGCCCATCTCCCACCTACCCATACATCACCCCACCCACACACACACCCCCACCTACCCACACACACGCACACAAAGGGACACAAACATACCCCACCAACCGACCCATCCCCCTTCCGCACATCCCCCACCCACACACTCTCCCCTCACCTGTTCCCCCAACCAAAACACACTCGCCAACCACAAACATTCCCCCACCAACCCACACATCCCACGTCCACCCACATACACATCCTAACCCACACATCCTCTCCCCATCCCACCTCAAACCACTCATCCCCCAGCCACATCTCCATTGACCACATATTCACCACCCACGCACACAATCCCCCACCAACCCACACATCGCACATCCACTCACACATCCCCAAACCATACACACATATCCCCACCAACTGACATCTCCCTACCCCCCTCCCCCCCCCCACACACATCTCCCTAACCACCCATACATCCCCAATCCACTCACACACACCCCACCACCCACACATACATCCGCCACCCACCCATACATGCCTTAACCCAATCCCCCACTACACAAACCCCCACCCGCAAATCACATACATCTCCTACCACGCAATATTCCCAACCCACGCACCACACACACACACATATTCCTCACCAACACATCCCACACCCACACACCACCACACATCCCCACCTACACACATATCCCCCACCCACATACCGTACAATATTCTCACCCACACAGATACCCTTACCCATCCACCCCACATACCCCCACCCACACACCACAACAATCCCCCATCCACACACACACATACCTCACCCACACAATATCACTAACCAACACACCACACACCTCTCCCCACCCACACACGCATTCCCTACCCGTCCACCAACACACACTCACTCACGCACACATCCTTCACTAAGCACCCACACACCACACCCACCAACCCCCAACCAAACATCTCTCGATCACAATACCCCTACCCACACACATCCTTCACCCACTCACGCATCCCACCCCGACACATACCTCACCCACCTACACATCCCTAAGCCACTCACACAACCCCACCCACACATTCTCCATCCACGCACACATCTCCCACCCACACACCCCCACATACTTCCCCCAACCACCCCACCCATACACACATTCTCCGCACCCATCACACACATCCCCCACACCACACACTATCCCCCACCCACACACATATCCTCACCCATACCACCACACCCCACCCACACACCATGCACACATCACACACCGCAAACATATCTCAAATCCACCATCATGCACTTCTCCCCACCCGCCCTTGCACCCCCAATCCACCCAACACAATCCCCTACCCACACAACCCCGCCACCCACACATACTTCCTCAAACCACCCACACATCACCACCCACATAAACACACACACCCCACACCCGTCCCATACACATATCCTCCACCCATACACACATCCCCCACACCCATTCCCACACCCCTACTTTCACCCCACACATCCATCCACACATCCCACCAACACCCACAAATATCACTACCCACAAAAGCCCACACACCCCAACCCATCCAAACGCATACCCCCACCCACACATCCCCCACCCACACATATCCCACACTCATACACATCCTCCACACACAATCACGCCTCCTCACATCTAGACACATACAAAATGTCTCACGTGAGCATTGAAACTAGTATGAACAAACTCCCACACTTTACTCACACACATACACTGACAATTGTCTGAGCATTCTCATAAAAATGTTAAACATGGAGAAAAATGTGTACATAAACAGTGTGTGACGTAAAAACAGTGATGCTCCCACACACAGAGATACACACAGAGAACGCACACACACACACACACACACACACACACACACACACATTCACTCTCACGCTCACTCATTCTGTCTCTCATTCACTCAAACTACAATAATGTACATAAGTTCATATTATACATGATAAAATGTTAAATGGTATTTAACTGATAATATGACAGATGAGAATACACAAACATATGGATTCAAACATAACATGCGTGTTACATGACATGCATCTGTTCAGCTCTCTCTCTCTCTCTCTCTCTCTCTCTCTCTCTCTCTCTCTCTCTCTCTCTCTCTCTCTCTCTGTATTCTTTCATATACACACACTCACACGCATGCGCGCGCTCACGCACACACTAACACATCAACTCTCGAACTGTCTCACTCTCACACACACAATCCTTCACGCACACACTCACTCTCTCAATCACACTCTCTCACACATATACATACGCATGAACGCATGCATGCACGCACACACTCCCTCACTCACTCTCACACATACACGTACGAATGCATGCACTGACACATTCCCCTACAATTTCTCGCTCAATCACTCTCTCCACACACACGCACGCACGTGCGCACACACACACACATTCACTCTCTCACTCTCTCTGACTCTCTCTCTCTCTCTCTCTCTCTCTCTCTCTCTCTCTCGCTCCCACACGCACACACATATATAGTGAACAATTATAGTTAAACAATTATAATGAACGATTATAATGAACAATTATAATGAACAATTATACCAGTAAATGAATTATGGTGGCATATAGTCGGTATGGATTAAGTATTGAAAGTGTTTTCGGTTAAATGTGTAGGGACTCATTGGAGTTTTCAGATCTGGAGGCAGATCATGCCATAAGTGCGCACCAGAATAGGCGAAACATGTTTTGTATAGGTCAAATCTAGGCTTTGAGACATGTAACAAATTTAGGCGCTTGCTGTTCATTGCATTAGATTGAATCAGCGGCAGAAGATACTCTGGGGTATTTTGAGATATAATTTTGTTCACTAATTTGGCTTTGTTGAAAAGGAAGCGCTTTTGAAGTGGTAGGAGTCTTAGATGACTGTACAATTTATTACTTTCAATGTGCTTTCTGCCAGAAACCAGACGAATAGCGCGGTTTTGTAGAGAACATAGTCGTTTTAAATTAGATTTAGGGCAACCATCCCAAACTGTGGAACAGTAATAGAGATGTTATTGGATATAGCATGTATAGAATATTTTTCGTGTGCTTTCGTCCAGGAAGTGCTGAATTTTAGCAAGTTGGTAAACTTTTGTGCTATTTTCTTGGTAAGAACGTGAACATGAGAGCTCCAGCTCAAATGGCTGTCAATTAAAAGACCTAGTGTTTTATGTTCATTCACATTAACTATAGGTAACGTGCCCATGCGGAGTTCGAGTGGTGATCCAGTTATGGCTAGTGTCTGTAGTTTTTGTCTGGTCGTTATTAGCATGGATTTGGTTTTGTCGATGTTAATTTGCATACGGTTTTCATTGCTCCATCTAGTAAGATTATCGAGTTCCTTTTGTAAAGAATTCTCTAATTCACTACGGTTTTCTTGATTAGTATATATAGTACAGTCGTCTGCAAATAGATCACAAGTTGTATTGATATATAAAGGTAGATCATTAATATAAACTGCAAAAAGCAGCGGACCTAGTATTGAGCCCTGAGGCACACCAATATTAAGCTGTGTGGGTCTTGATAGACAGTTATTGAAGGAAACGACTTGTTGTCTGTCGGATAGAAATGACGTAATTATGTTCACCATGTTGGTGCTTATCTTCATTTGTTTTAGTTTTCTAATTAAAATATCGTGATCTACCATATCAAAAGCTTTTTTAAAGTCTACAAACACCGCTCCACAAATTCTACCGTTGTTGATGTTTAAGTGCCAGTTATCGGTCATTTTTGTTAGAGCACTATGGCAAGAATATTTAGGTCGAAACCCAGATTGACTGTTAATTATTAGATCGTTGTTAATTAAATGGTGTAACGTTATTTTATGAATGTGTTTTTCTAGTGGTTTTGATAGAGACGATAGTAAGGAAATAGGTCTATAATTACCCAAAACGCTATTATCGATTGAGCCATTTTTAATTAGCGGAAACACTTTAGCAATTTTAAATGCAGGTGGAAAGTAGTTTTTGGCCAGGCACTGGTTATATATAAACGTTAAGGACTCACTAATGACTGGTGCAGCACAACGAAGAATTCTATTACTGATACCATCTAGGCCGTGTGAGTTTGTTGATTTGAGGTTTAAGAGATATTTATAAACGTCTGCAACAGACATTAAAGGAATCTCAGCGGGAATATTTCTGGTGCACTTCTCCTCACAGAATGATGCCAGTGAACTTAAATTACATGATGAGTCTGGTATTGAAGACTTTAGATTCTCTATTTCTGATTGAAAGAACCAACTGAATTCATCGGTTATAGAATTTGGTATTGCTGATTCTGTAGGGCGTTTCTTATTGGTTAGCAAGTTAATAGCCTTCCATATATTTGTACTGTTTGAATTATCTACAATCAAATTTTTAAAATGGTCTTTTTTTATCCTACGAATTTCATATTTAACTTTATTCCTTAGTCTGCGGTAATTGATTAAGTCTTTATTTTTGTGTGCTGTATCTCGCTCTCTCATAATTTCCAGAACTTCACTAGTGACCCATGGGGATTTATGTTGATTTTTGACTCGAACTTCTTTGATTGGCACGTGTTTATTGAACACATTGTAGACTGTCTTCGTCCAGAAAGCTAATGCATCGTCCGGGTCAGGAAGTTGGTAAACGTGATCAAGGGCTGCTTTTCTTAAGTCTTGCAAAAATAAATCTTGGTTGAATGCTTTAAAATTTCTAAATTTGATACTTACATGTTTATGTTTAAGAGATTTGAACCCAATTCTTGACCATGTACAACATACAGGGTAGTGGTCACTAACTGTACTAACAGGAACAGAACATTCAATAATATTATCTGGACAAGTAACATATATATGATCAATTATAGTTGAGGATGTGTCAGTACCCCTTGTGGGACGGTTTATTAGTTGTTTGAAATTGTAAGAAAGAATGATATCGTCCCATGTCTGGTTGGATTTACTAATATCTATGTTGAAGTCACCTAGTATCATAACTTCTCTACCTTCTGTAAACACTCTATCCATCATTGTAGTGAAGCAGTCATACCAACTGTACCCGGCACAAGGATTCCTATATAGGTATCCAATGAGAAACGGTTGTTGGCGGGCTGGCTTCATCTCTAACCAAACACATTCTATCCCTACGGTCTCGAGATCACTTCTACAGGAACAGTTGAGGGAATTGGAAATGAATACAGCAATACCTGTCTCTAATTTTTGATTTGCATCTTTCCGAATTACTTTAAATCCCTTAAGTGAGATTTCGGAGTCGGTTATTTTGTCGTTAAGACGACTTTCTGTGATGCCAAACACATGGAACTGTTTGGACAGTATTACCGAGAGCTCAGGTAATTTGTTGAGCAGATGAAAGATGTTGAGATGGCCTATATATAGACAATTTTTGTTGAGCCACTGATCGTGATTGGCGAACATTAAAAACTAAAGGGAAGATGTCGCTTGTGGTATACAAATTGCAGGGATTTTGAAACTTTATTTAGAAATAGTTATGGCTGTTAGAGGGAGCAGGAAAATGTCTTTGCTGGAGTAACATCATGAATGCTCGGTGCAGGGCTGCAGGATTGTATCGCATTAGCTGCTGAAGTTGACGGTTCCACTCATAGGGTTGTAGATTACCGTCCAGCGAGGGACTGCTATGAGTGTCACTGGAAGTGCCTACATTGGAAGCAGGCATCGGCGGCACAGCACCATTTTTTAACGGTGTCCCCTTTGACATCATAGAGGGAGACTGTTTTACGGGCAAGGTAGGAAACAAAGTATCGTAGTTAGCAACATTTGGATTGGAGCTTGGGTTGCTATTCACGACATTGTGTTCCTGGGGTACAGGCAAGGGTGGTGTGGGAAGAGAAGGAGTGTTTTCTGAACACAGTGAGATGGCTGTTGCTGGAGGTGAAGTTCGGTTTACTCCTGTAACTGGTGCTGGTTGCTGTGCACGTTCGGGATATTTTATGTTCTTCGCTACTTGGAACAATGTATTTGATCCCTGTATAGTTTTTTTTTCTTAGGAGCTCCGGACGGTGACGTAAAGTAAGGGGTGTTATTTATGAAATTCATGTTATTATTGTTAAAAAAATTGTATAGCGTTAGATTAGCAGCATCGGCAGTACGACGCTGGAACCCGTAACATAGTGGAATGATAGATGAAATAAACAAAGATGATTTTGGAAATCTATTGCGCAACAGCACCTCCAATGTAGCTAGTTGTGAGGTGCTGATGATTTTATTATCCATTATGTCATTAACACCAATATGGACTGTTGCTCTCCTAATTCGGTCGTTCACTTGGAATATTCGCAGTGTAGCGGTCAGCCTGTCAATGTCAGCGCCTGGTACAGGGTAGATTGAAGTTGATTCGCTGTCAGTAGATGACATGCGATCACTATAGATTCCCTTCAGCAGGGAGTCTCCAATCACGACATGTGTTGCACTGTGATCTATGGTTATTTGACGCTGCTGGTATGTCCGCTTGGACTGTTGTTGCCACTGGTCACTGTCGTCTTTCTTTTGTTCTTGATTATTATAGCCTGCTTGCGTTGGTTGTTGATATCCAGTAGTGGTAACGACTGAGCTCTGTGATTCCAAGTCTGCTGCTGGAGAGTCTACACTTAAGGCCTGGAACCTGTTGCTGATATGCACATCGATGGGGTAGATAGATGGTGTGCGTTCTACAGGTTTAGTGGTGGTTTTGTTGCTTGTAGAAACTATCTGTATGTCACTATGCGACGAACATTCACTGGTAACACACGCATCTACAACACCATGGATACTTTCTGTTTGTGCACTTTTATGGAATGACTGTGCACGCTTTAGTTTCAAGGAATGTATGGATGTTTTAAAAGTCTCCTTCTCTTCTTTAAGGATTCGGATTTCCTCTCGAAGAAGAATGTTTTCTTTTTTAAACTCCGCAATAATATTAGTGGTGTTGCTGGTAATAAAATCTTTTAACCTCGTTTCCAAAGCCTGAATAAGTTCACGACAGTCATTGTGGCTCTCTGTTTCGGCCGAAGAAAGCGTCTTTGAAGGTGATGTGCTAGATTTATAAGATTGAGCTGGTGAATTGTGTTGTTTGTTCAGCTGGAAATCAGTGTCTGATTGTTCACTAGACAACGTTATGGATGTTGGCGATGAAGATGATCGATTCAGTCGCTGAGCTGGCGTGCTAACTAACTTTTTGTCCCGTCTTGTTTTTGTTTACATTTTCACATCGCTTTGACACAGTTGACGATCGTAAGTTGGAGGACATGTTGGCAATATAGGCAGCTCGACAAGGCAAGAGTAAATAAAACTCAGGCCTTTCTGTAGATCGTGCGTGGCGCTTATCTCTTGCTAGTCACACATAGTTAAGTCTCACGTTGTCGTGAATCGATAATTGGTGAAAGTTCAAAAATCGTTGCTCTTACCCTCACGTGTCACAATGAAATCTTCATTTCACTACATAAACAGTCACATAAACTTGACAGTTGAGAGTGTATAAATTCAGTTTTAAAACGAGCACAATAATGGAGTAAATCAAAGCACCGGCCCTTCTGTAGGGCGTGCGTGGTGATTATCACTTGTTAGCCCCGCATGGCTAATTCTCACGTTGAAATGAATCGATAATTGGTAACATTCAAAATTGGGTGTTCTTACCATCACATATCACAAAGAATCCCTCATTTCACTAAATAAACGGTCACATAAACTTGAGGTGTTGAGTAGTATGTAAATCCACTTTTAGAACGAACACATTGATATACACAGGATCGCGATTGAATTAAGTAAAACTTGTTGAAATATTCGAACTTGAGAGAGCATGTGAAAACACGTCCGCTCGTTACCGGAAACGGATTTAAATAAAGATAGTAACATTAATGGACAGTCAAATGGAGCGATGTCAACGTCTCACACGCACACGGGTATTCTTAAATCCTTCACACGCACTCAAGAACACATCAGTCGTACGTGTGGTATCACTGTTTATTCAGGAGAACCTGATTATCGTCACAATGCGCACACAAGGCGGTTAAATCATTATATACAAAAGTGACGCCTTACAAACACTTATAGCACTCAGGCAATTAATTACACAAACCCTACACTCAGATACTCGCTATCTTCAAACATGGCAACGCCAGCTAGCACTCTCGCAAAAGCTATACACTCGCTCTAGAAACACAAAACGTCCTTCCTCTAAACTGTCCGAGTCCCGTCTCACGTTTTCACACTGGTCGGTTGGTCTCGTGATACTGGACCCCGTGTCTCTCGTGACAACCGGGCTGTCTCAACAGTCACGTCGTACTGCGGTCCGCCCGTGTTGTGTTGGGTCGTTCAGTGTAATGCCGTCTAGTCAATTCAGGACAGAGTCCCGTAGACTTGTGTCCCATTTTACAACTAGGTCTTGTCCTGCCTATGTCCTGTTTCTGACATCTCTGTCCCCGCCTATGTCCTGTCTCTAACCTCTCTATTTTCCTGTAGATGTCCTGTCTTATGACATCTCTGCGCCCTTACCTATGTCCTGTCTATCGTTATCTCTGTAGTCCCTGCCTATGTCCTGACTCTATTCTGTCCCTTGTCCTCTCTATGTCCTGTCTCTATACTGAGAAATAATTGTTAATACGACTCCTGGGTGAGTGTCATATGGAATGTCGATCAATTAAAGTGGATATAAACACATCTGTGTGAACAGAAACACAGGATCATCTGCCTTAACCAATAACACAGCACTACAAAAAACTTTTTTTTGGGGGGGGGGGGGGGGGGGGAGGGGGGAATGCCAAATATTTTACACCTGATTTTGTATAAATGAGACCTGCTAAATCCAACTATCACATTTGTTTGTTTGTAGCAGCTCTAGATTTTGTGATAAGGCATATGTGTATTTAATTAATATTATTTATTATAGTGTTTTCTGTACTAGGCACTTCTTCTTCTTCTTCTTCTTCTTCTTCTTCTTCTTCTTCTTCTTCTTCTTCTTCTTCTTCTTCTTCTTCTTCTTCTTCTTCTTCTTCTTCTTCTTCTTCTTCTTCTTCTTCTTCTTCTTCTTCTTCTTCTTCTTCTTCTTCTTCTTCTACTTCTACTTCTTCTTCTTCTTCTTCTTCTTCTTCTTCTTCTTCTTCTTCTTCTTCTTCTTCTTCTTCTTCTTCTTCTTCTTCTTCTTCTTCTTCTTCTTCTTCTTCTTCTTCTTCTTCTTCTTCTTCTTCTTCTTCTTCTTCTTCTTCTTCTTCTTCTTCTTCTTCTTCTTCTTCTTCTTCTTCTTCTTCTTCTTCTTCTTCTTCTTCTTCTTCTTCTTCTTCTTCTTCTTCTTCTTCTTCTTCTTCTTCTTCTTCTTCTTCTTCTTCTTCTTCTTCTTCTTCTTCTTCTTCTTCTTCTTCTTCTTCTTCTTCTTCTTCTTCTTCAACATTCCGAGCCATTGAGGTACTTTGCTGCAGATACAAACCGTCTCTATTCGTCTCTCTGGTCCATACAAATATGAAACTGCTTGTTTACGTATAGATTAAGTTTTCAAAGAATCTTAAAGAATTGCTTTGTTTGTCACCAACTGGCTGGGGTTAGATCCCAGATGGGCAACCACTCAGCCAAAATCATTTTCTTCTACTGGTGTTTAGTTCTGGATGCAGTTTAAGATCCCCTAACTCTGTCAGAAGGGACTAATTAACACCCCAGACCCCAGAGAGAAAACGTGGAACAAATGTCTGTTATGCTGTTTTAAGACACTGTCCCTGATACTCAAGAAAACAGCCAAGAAGTGGCTCGTTGAAGATAGAATATATCTATATATATAGATGTGGCTGTACTTGGTATCACCAGCTGTGAGAAAGGAGGAGTTAAGACATGCAACGTAATCTGGTTACTTATGACTGCATAGGCAAGATACCTCCCGGACATAGATTCCCACTTCTGGACAATATGTGCGAACCCCCACTAAATGATATAATGTGTGTACTTGATTACGCTACACAAACATTTATAAACATTTAGAATTATACAGACAACTGAGTTTAAAATACAACAACTGTGTTTATTATTGCTATTGATGATCATATGATGATGATGATTATATTATGGTATACGTAACTCATCTGGCTGAAAAGCTCAGAAGCACATAGGTCATGCTTCCCCCAGTGAGACGCAGTTCACTGTCAGATTGAAGGAGTCCAAAGTGGTCCCTTCACAAGGCTAAGTCACTTCCGGATATGGGTTGTTGACTGTCCATTGCTCCTAAGAGATCTGGAATGAAACGAACGGAGATGGGTAGTATCTACGTCTACACATCTCAAACACATATGTCTATACATTCATATAAACATACATTCAAGTCATAATATATGATGGTATGATGATATATATGATGGCATGTTACATAAACATATATCAGTTCTAAATAAATAAATATATATGTATATATTAATAAAACTATTTAGAACATCTATAGCTCAAAACATACATATTCATATACATTTGTGTAATGGAGTGTTTCCCATATAAGTTCACCTCACTTACTCTTTCCCTTTCTGATTCATTCATACTGTCTTGTCGGAAGGGCTGGTCGCACAGTCCTGTCGAACATTAAATGCCTTCCCTGAATCTGTCTGGGATATTGAATGTCCTAAGTCATGTCTGTCCTCATGCAGACATCATGCAGACAAGGTGAACTGGTGCCATTCCTCAAACCAAGTGGTTTCACCATAATCTTGGTAGGCACTCAAAGTGTTGGTCCAAATAATCAACGTTAATTGGACGCTATCAAGAGACTGGTAGCTCTCAGGAATTTCTCCTAAGTAGTCAGTCTCCCCAATGTTTAACATCATACAGGATGAATCTAAATGTATCTCCTGTACATGCATAAGCCACACGCTCATGTAGCTTGGATAATGGATTTCTCCAAATTATCACATACAACAAATCAGACAACCAAGTGGTGAATGAAAGAAGAAAATAAAGTTCACAGTGTAATAGTAAATCTAGAAACTGGAACATTAAGTACAAAGAAAATCCACAAGTGTAAAGTTTTGGAGAATATGCAGAACAAGAAACTACACAAGCCTTCAGACTAGCAGACAAACTAATCAGAGTAATGGTATTACCTGGGTTATAGCTAGGAAATCCTGTCATACGACATTGTATCGAAGTAACAAAACGAGAGGGTAATCTCTCACCAGAAATTAAAATTCCGGCTTCCCTGGTACACTATTGTGAATGCGTCTGAAGTCTTGCTGGCCACTGCTCGTAGTTTTATTCTATTCAATTCCTGGCTAGTTTCCAGGTTGGCTAATTAATATTCCCCTTTTCATTAACTCCGCCTATTTTTCCATGTAAGATGATTTACCTAGATGGATTAAGTGCCAAATTCTTTTCACCCCTCCTCCTTTCCTGTGAAGGGTAGTTTCATCTGTCAATCAAATTGACCGATGTTCCGCCACGTGTCTGAAACAATGCTTTGGCCCATGCAACAGACGTTGCGTCATACCTACATTCCAATCTGCTGGTGCCTCCTCACTTTCCCAGGAATTAACAAGCTTTATCTCCTGGGTTAGACGAGGTGTAAGGCCTGCATTATATTGCCGTCTTTGGATCACACGGGGTTTTCCCCTGAGTAGCACTGCCATGTATTATTTCAGACGGGTCTGGCTGACCCTCTTATCTCCCATTCTGCCGTGGCTGGTTCACACGTTAGGTCCTGTTGAACGTAAGGTGTTAGTCCCTATTTCAACCGCAGGCTTGTAAACTAACACGTCAATCTCAACTGACTGGCTCCGCGATGTCTGGTTAATCAGAACATCAAAGGGAAAATCTCTTAGATGTAGGGACCAGACGTTGCTTTGATCTACCAATGTAGTAAAAATGATAGTGCGGGCTCTAAGTGACTCTGTATTTTTCTCTTACGTTTTTATCCTCTTCTGGGGAACGTTTATTCTTTTAGAGAATTTTAGAAAAATATTGTGGGCTCTGTAATTCCTTGAAAACTTGTGTAATTATGATGCTGCCGGGGCTGTCCCGCCACATAGCTCTCCAATTTAAGTAGGTTCATTAATGAAGCCTATAACAGAGCCTCGGCAGCACTCAAGAATGTATCTAAGTTCTCTCCGTTCTCCAACTGCCTCCAAGTCTGGGTTCCCAATATTCTTTGTGGCAGTGGGATGTTCTATGAGTCAAAAGAAATATCCCATGTCCATCCTCCCAGGATAAATCTTGCAAATCTTTGCTCCTGGTGTTGTGTCGGATTTCCGGGCTATTGCTCGGTAATGTCCGGTCCTCTGGAGGTTTTACTTTTTCCCAGCCGGGAAATTGCAAAATGTATAACAAGATTCTCCTGCGCCGCAGAGAGACTGTTATTGTCCACTCAATTTCTGGCCCTTGTCCTATAAGCAGAGGAAGTGCCATCAGTGTTTTCTTAAAAGAGTTGGTCGCAGTAATGTTGCTCCATTTTCTTTTCCTCCGTCGGCCAAAGATCATAATAAAATCCTTTAATCTCCTCCTTTTGGCAGGAAATTTGCTGAACATCATAATTTTATGATGTGCATTAAACTCGTACTTGCCTCGTTCTTGGTAGGGTTTCCGTTTACTCCCTCCTGATTTTAGAGTTTTCTTCCCTCGATAATTCTTTATCCAGGTGAGTTCCTCTTCAACAGAGTTCCATTTTGAATCTGTGTTTGAAAGTATAAGGCTAGTAGAAGTTGTCCAGCTTTGAGAAATCATGTTGTTCCCCAAGAACTGTGAATTTGTATCACTCCTTGTAGAAGTATACATAAACAGCTGTTCTCCACATCCCACATTGGTTGAAGTGAAAGGTAAACAAGGTCCTGAGTGTTGAGAATACCAACCGCTCCGGTTTTGTTCCGCTGCAGAGTCCATCATTTGTGATCCCCTGTTAGCTTCAGCTGTGTTGATGATAGGTATTACCTTCATCTTGTCCAAAGAAGTATTTTCTTTGTTGATAGTAGACATGTGTATCGTCCCTGAATCAGAGTCCGTAGTACTATCTACATGAATGCTTTGTATATCTTGAAATTCCTTTGTGAAAGACTCCAAGATACTGACATCGTAAGAATTCTCCTCCGTGTCTTGTTTTTCCTCCATGGCTGGGCTCTCTTGTGCCAAGTCCAATTGAAGTATTCTCTCCCTGGTCTGGTTTTCTTGTTCCAAATCCAATAGAAGTGAATGTTGTGGGATGTCATTTTCAATGCCATATCCCACCTGAGATAAGTAATTCAAACTGATAATTATTTCCTCTTGTGTGGCCACACCGTGAGAAACAATGGAATCCTGTTTTACACTAATTCCAGTCTCAGCTGAATTCATTTCCACTCCTAGTTTCTCTGAACTGAAGGGAATAAAAGAATCGGGTAAGGTCTCGCCTTCGATCTCTTTAATAGTTTTCCTCAGGTCCTCCTCCTCCTGGATTTTTCTCCTTTGGGAAGTCTTAGGAAGCTCCTGAGATTGCTGGGTTGCCAAGCCAACTAATCCGCTTTCATTGCGGTGTAAACATTTATCACGTTTGTGACTGTTTATTGTACTCTGGGTACATTTATTCCTATTCCGTTTATTTTTCGGAATTGAGTGGGGAAGCATCTGCCTTTCTGTGCCCCAGTTTTTGTTTTTCTGAGCCATGGGGATTTGCAAAGGAATGCATGCCTCTTCTTTGTGACGGTCAGCTTCCCTGCTTTCTATCAGAGTTTCGGCTTGAGTGTTTGGCTTTTCCTCAGTCGAGCTGGTAGATTCCTCCACGTTCAGTATTTCAATTTGCTTTTTCTTCATCTCATCTTCTTCAGCTTTGTGACGCATATCTGCTTCTAATTTTGCAACTCTTTTCATCATCTGCTCATCTTCTTTGTCCCACCAATCCATTTCTTCTCTAATAAATAGTTCTAGCTTCTCTCCTACTAAGCCGAGCCTTATGCCCCATCCTCTAGCGGACTCTAAGAAATCTGTGCGTGCATCCATGATCTCTTCTCAGCTTAACTCAGGCAAGTAATTATATTATTACCCTACACAGAGCTAGTTAGATTTATGCTAGAGCAGGATAGTGACAAGAGGAACAGACACTGCTATGAGAATGATAGTAGTGAATTTGAGTGAGAAAGTTGATGCAAAGCAGTCTGTCATACACTGAATTAACTAAGCATTATCAAATTATTCATGATTAAATCAAATGATAAAGCATGTAATCAAACAATCACCAAGTAAATCATCAATAAACTAATTAATATCACTAATTAATGTGATTATTAATTCTACAGTGGTGAATGATGTAAATTAACTCATATGATATTATCCATTATTAACTTTTTAACAAGTTATTTAAATTCTACAGACTTCCCTAGAAACAAATTAGTAAGTTAATACCTAGCAAATGTAATGGGTGAAGAATGAAAGAATGGTTTATGAAAATCAATAGTCTAGAATTTATTCTCTGATTCTATCATGGATAAGAAGTCCAAATGTGTCAAAATCTTGCCTACAATCAAGCAAGCTATTACATTAGAAATAAATTATAACTAACTAATGCTGCTAAGAATGTAAGTGAGAATGACCTAGGTTCTATCCATGGGCAAGACCAGAATAATACCAGACTAACAGATTTGAAATAGGTTCGTTCCTTGCGAGCGAACCAAGTGTTCTAGGGTTTACTCCCGGATTCTATAGCGGGCGAGCAGACTAATATGTTCTACGGTTTACTCCCGGATTCTATAGCGGACGAGCCGTCCCAATATGTCACCAACTGGCTGGGGTTAGATCCCAGATGGGCAACCACTCAGCCAAAATCATTTTCTTCTACTGGTGTTTAGTTCTGGATGCAGTTTAAGATCCCCTAACTCTGTCAGAAGGGACTAATTAACACCCCAGACCCCAGAGAGAAAACGTGGAACAAATGTCTGTTATGCTGATTTAAGACACTGTCCCTGATACTCAAGAAAACAGCCAAGAAGTGGCTCGTTGAAGATAGAATATATCTATATATATAGATGTGGCTGTACTTGGTATCACCAGCTGTGAGAAAGGAGGAGTTAAGACATGCAACGTAATCTGGTTACTTATGACTGCATAGACAAGATACCTCCCGGACATAGATTCCCACTTCTGGACAATATGTGCGAACCCCCACTAAATGATATAATGTGTGTACTTGATTACGCTACACAAACATTTATAAACATTTAGAATTATACAGACAACTGAGTTTAAAATACAACAACTGTGTTTATTATTGCTATTGATGATCATATGATGATGATGATTATATTATGGTATACGTAACTCATCTGGCTGAAAAGCTCAGAAGCACATAGGTCATGCTTCCCCCAGTGAGACGCAGTTCACTGTCAGATTGAAGGAGTCCAAAGTGGTCCCTTCACAAGGCTAAGTCACTTCCGGATATGGGTTGTTGACTGTCCATTGCTCCTAAGAGATCTGGAATGAAACGAACGGAGATGGGTAGTATCTACGTCTACACATCTCAAACACATATGTCTATACATTCATATAAACATACATTCAAGTCATAATATATGATGGTATGATGATATATATGATGGCATGTTACATAAACATATATCAGTTCTAAATAAATAAATATATATGTATATATTAATAAAACTATTTAGAACATCTATAGCTCAAAACATACATATTCATATACATTTGTGTAATGGAGTGTTTCCCATATAAGTTCACCTCACTTACTCTTTCCCTTTCTGATTCATTCATACTGTCTTGTCGGAAGGGCTGGTCGCACAGTCCTGTCGAACATTAAATGCCTTCCCTGAATCTGTCTGGGATATTGAATGTCCTAAGTCATGTCTGTCCTCATGCAGACATCATGCAGACAAGGTGAACTGGTGCCATTCCTCAAACCAAGTGGTTTCACCATAATCTTGGTAGGCACTCAAAGTGTTGGTCCAAATAATCAACGTTAATTGGACGCTATCAAGAGACTGGTAGCTCTCAGGAATTTCTCCTAAGTAGTCAGTCTCCCCAATGTTTAACATCATACAGGATGAATCTAAATGTATCTCCTGTACATGCATAAGCCACACGCTCATGTAGCTTGGATAATGGATTTCTCCAAATTATCACATACAACAAATCAGACAACCAAGTGGTGAATGAAAGAAGAAAATAAAGTTCACAGTGTAATAGTAAATCTAGAAACTGGAACATTAAGTACAAAGAAAATCCACAAGTGTAAAGTTTTGGAGAATATGCAGAACAAGAAACTACACAAGCCTTCAGACTAGCAGACAAACTAATCAGAGTAATGGAATTACCTGGGTTATAGCTAGGAAATCCTGTCATACGACATTGTATCGAAGTAACAAAACGAGAGGGTAATCTCTCACCAGAAATTAAAATTCCGGCTTCCCTGGTACACTATTGTGAATGCGTCTGAAGTCTTGCTGGCCACTGCTCGTAGTTTTATTCTATTCAATTCCTGGCTAGTTTCCAGGTTGGCTAATTAATATTCCCCTTTTCATTAACTCCGCCTATTTTTCCATGTAAGATGATTTACCTAGATGGATTAAGTGCCAAATTCTTTTCACCCCTCCTCCTTTCCTGTGAAGGGTAGTTTCATCTGTCAATCAAATTGACCGATGTTCCGCCACGTGTCTGAAACAATGCTTTGGCCCATGCAACAGACGTTGCGTCATACCTACATTCCAATCTGCTGGTGCCTCCTCACTTTCCCAGGAATTAACAAGCTTTATCTCCTGGGTTAGACGAGGTGTAAGGCCTGCATTATATTGCCGTCTTTGGATCACACGGGGTTTTCCCCTGAGTAGCACTGCCATGTATTATTTCAGACGGGTCTGGCTGACCCTCTTATCTCCCATTCTGCCGTGGCTGGTTCACACGTTAGGTCCTGTTGAACGTAAGGTGTTAGTCCCTATTTCAACCGCAGGCTTGTAAACTAACACGTCAATCTCAACTGAGTGGCTCCGCGATGTCTGGTTGATCAGAACATCAAAGGGAAAATCTCTTAGATGTAGGGACCAGACGTTGCTTTGATCTACCAATGTAGTAAAAATGATAGTGCGGGCTCTAAGTGACTCTGTATTTTTCTCTTACGTTTTTATCCTCTTCTGGGGAACGTTTATTCTTTTAGAGAATTTTAGAAAAATATTGTGGGCTCTGTAATTCCTTGAAAACTTGTGTAATTATGATGCTGCCGGGGCTGTCCCGCCACATGTTTAGCTTAGGGGTGGCCAACACGAGGAAACATAGGTAACATTTTCTTGCAGCAGAGAGCAAGGCTTTCTACCAATCATTTATAAGAAAACAATCTTGTGTTTTGTACTCATGTAGAAAGTTTGTAAACAAAATGTGTGTATGTTATACACCAGATGAGTGGCGACATTTCATTGACAGCTCTAATAGAAGTAATACTTAAAATATATTTACCTATCGCTTTCAAATGTTCCCAGGAGGTAGTTCAGGGCGATCCAGGCAAAGACTCCTTCCTCTTCTCCAGACAAGATGCCGATGCCTTCGTGGCCGTGGAAGTGGTTCAGATGGAAGCTGTCGAAGACTTCCATAATGTCTTGGATCAGCTGAATGGAGGCTTCCGCGTCTAGGAACCTGAGTCCTAATTAGAGATACATATATCAATAGACAGACAGACAGACAGACAGACAGACAGACTGACGGACGGACGGACGGACAGACGGACTGACAAACAGACGGCCAGACGGACAGACAGACGGACAAACAGACGGTCAGATATACAGACAGACAGACAGACGGTACGGACCGACAGACAGATAGACAGACGGCCAGACAGACAGACAAAAGACAGACAGACGACCAGACGAACAGACAGACAGATGGACGAACGGCCGGACAGACAGATAGACAGACGGAAGACGACCAGACGGCCAGACAGACAGACAGACGGACGGACGGACGGACGGACAGACAGACGGTCGGACGGACGGACGGACTGACAGACAGATAGACAGACGACCAGACTGCCAGACGACCAGACGGCCACACAGACAGACAGACAGACAGACAGACAGACAGAAGAAGAAGAGGAAGAAGAAGAAGAAGAAAAAGAAGAAGAAGAAGAAGAAGAAGAAGAAGAAGAAGAAGAAGAAGAAGAAGAAGAAGAAGAAGAAGAAGAAGAAGAAGAAGAAGACGACGACGACGACGACGACGACGACGACGACGACGACGACGACGACGACAACGACGACGACGACGAAGAAGAAGAAGAAGAAGAAGAAGAAGAAGAAGAAGAAGAAGAAGAAGAAGAAGAAGAAGAAGAAGAAGAAGAAGAAGAAGAAGAAGAAGAAGAAGAAGAAGAAGAAGAAGAAGAAGAAGAAGAAGAAGCAGAAGAAGAAGAAGAAGAAGAAGAAGAAGAAGAAGAAGAAGAAGAAGAAGAAGAAGAAGAAGAAGAAGAAGAAGAAGAAGAAGAAGAAGAAGAAGAAGAAGAAGAAGAAGAAGAAGAAGAAGAAGAAGAAGAAGAAGAAGAAGAAGAAGAAGAAGAAGAAGAAGAAGAAGAAGAAGAAGAAGAAGAAGAAGAAGAAGAAGAAGAAGAAGAAGAAGAAGAAGAAGAAGAAGAAGAAGAAGAAGAAGAAGAAGAAGAAGCAGAAGCAGAAGCAGAAGCAGAAGAAGAAGAAGAAGAAGAACAAGAAGAAGAAGAAGAAGAAGAAGAAGAAGAAGAAGAAGAAGAAGAAGAAGAAGAAGAAGAAGAAGAAGAAGAAGAAGAAGAAGAAGAAGAAGAACAAGAAGAAGAAGAAACCAGAATCCTCAAGAAAGATTTTTGTATGAGCATGTGTTCCTACCAGCAGTTGCCAACAGGTATGCATTGGTCTCCGCCACATACTCCCTTGGTAAAACCTCTTTGGCCGCTATTATCATCTTGGACAGGTATTCCCTTAATCCTTGCTTGTCGTTGACAAACGTGTCTAAGCCTGGGACGAACTTTTTGTTGTAGATGATATCAATAGTGGGTAGCTGGGTGCCTTCTGCTGTGCTGTTGACTCTTAAGGAATCGCAATAGAAAGGCATTCGTGAATTTATATTTCTTCTTGAAAAACGAATTTTAATTTAGTTTGGAACGTTTAAGATCTAGTCTAGGGGGGGTCAAAGACATTTACTCACCTTAACCAGGGACACACAGGTAGACAGTAGACGGTTGGGTATCATGGCAGACACTAGGTTGAGTAACGTATCTGCAGACACTAAGGGGTGGAGCAATAAGCTGTGGGGTATCGTGACAGAGATTAGGCTGTGGAACATCCTGGGCAGACATTAGACTGGAAAATCTTGGACAGACTCTTGGCGTTGGTACATCCTGGACAGACAATTGGCGGTGGGGTTTCCTGACAGAGATTAGGCTGTGGAACATCCTGGACAGACACTAGACTGTGGAATATCCTGGACAGACACGAGACTGTGGAATATCTTGGACAGACACGAGACTGTGGAATATCCTGGACAGACACGAGACTGTGGAACATCCTGGACAGACACGAGACTGTGGAACATCCTGGACAGACACGAGACTGTGGAGCATCATAGACTTGGACTAGACAGTGGACACTTCTGGCAGACATTAGACTGTGGAATTTCCTGGACATACCAGACGGTTGAACATCCTAGGAACATCCTTTACTCTCTGAATTAGGTTATAACTGAACCATGCCATGACGTCGTCAGGCTCATGGCACTAGGCATTCTAGAAGGTGGAAAATCCGGGACTGACACGAGTCTGTGGAACATCCTGGACAGAAACTCGACGGTGATCCTGGACAGACACTACACTGTGGACCAAATAGACAGACAATTGACTGTTGAACATCTTTTACAGATACTAGACGGTGGAATATCCTGGACAGACACTAGACTGTGGAAAATCCTTCACAAACATTAGACGGTGGAACACCATGGACAGTAACTAGACGGTAGAACATCGTGGAGAAACATTAGACTTTGGAACATCCTGGACAGGTACCGCTTGCAGAGTTCAGGAACATGCATGTAAATAGTGTTGATATACGAGTATTCTCCAGCCTGGTCCTAATACCAACCACGCTTTCCGGCATGGCACATGATTGATTGATTGATTGTTGTTCTGAACTGAATAATGACATAGTGACATCCTAGAGACACTTCTCTGGAGATGTAGAGTTCCGTTGTCAGCAGTGCACACTAGGCTGGCTTACCAGCTTGTAGAAGGGAAGAAGAGATCAGGAACCGAGTTCTTGTGGAGATGGTGTGTCTGTTCATGGTGATTAGAAAAACTATATACACCGCCCACACTTGGTTAGTTACAAGACCATGAAGGACTCAAACCACCTGAATGTGAAAGCATTAGACTTCAGAGTCAAAGTTCAGGGCATTCACCAATCAATCAACCAGCCAGCTAGCCAAAATATAAACCAACGAATTAACTACCCAGTCAACCAATCAACCAACCAACCAACATACCAACCAAACAATGAACTTACCAACCAACCAAACAACTAATCAACCAACCACCAAACCAACCAACCAATCAACCAACCAACCAAACAAGCAACCAGCAAACCAACTACCAAGCAAACAACTAACCAACCACCCAACCAACCAACATACCAACCAAACAATGAACTACCCAACCTATCATTGGCACCTTGCGGTCTTGACAGACGATAGTTTGTGCTTTAAAAAGTCATAATAACTTTTACCTATGGTGGTAGCGAATGTGACTGATAAGGCCAATTTGCGCTGTAATTGTCCGTTCACAGTGGGTGCATGAGAACACATGGTCATTTCCACCATCATGCACCATCTTACGTCTCAAACGCTCGGTGTGTGACTTATCTGCAATAGTTTTCTCCTTTGCTTTATTCCATTTCTGATGTTTGCTCTCCATGCAACACGCTCAGCGGCGACTTGCTCCCAATGTGCATTATCAATGCCTGTATCAATCATGTCCCGCTTACACACATCTTTGTATCGTAGTAGAGGCCGACCCTGAGATCTCTTACCCATCTGTAATTCACCAAAAAAGATGTCCTTTGGTATTCTACCATCATCTATCCTCCTAAGATGTCCTATCTATCTAAGTCTACGAAGACTGAGCATGGAATAAACTGTCACACAACCTGATCTTTCCAATACTTCAGTATTTGTGATTTTGTCTTGCCACTTAATACCAAGAATTCTTCGCAGACACCGAATATGAAAGCTGTTTAAATGTTTCTCTTGGTGTGAGTAAGTTGTCCAGGTTTAACTGCCATAAAGAAGAGTACTAAGGACACAGGCTTGATAGACAAGGACTTTTGTTTTTGCAACAAGCTTCCTGTTCTCCCAGACTCTTTTTCTTAGCCTGTTCATTGTTGTTGCTGCCTTACCAATCCGGATGTTGATTTCCTGATCTAGGGATAATTTGCTATTTACCACTGATCCTAGATATGTAAAATGGTCTACCATCTCTAGTTCGGCGTCGTCAATAAAGATTGATGGTACCCCATGTGCACCATGTGACATAATCTGTGTCTTCTTTTTGCTAATTGTTAAACCAAATTCAGAACAAGCATTGGAGAATGCAGGTAGTAGACATTGCAATTCTTCCTCAGAGTGGGTCGTAACTGCAGCATCATCTGCAAAAAGCAACTCTCTGATCAGTACCCTCCTAATTTTGGTCTTGGCCTTCATTCTCTGAGCATTGTAAAGGCCGCCATCTGAGCGTGAGTGAATATATATATACCACCATTCTGATCACGAAAGGCATATTTCAGTAGAAGTGAAAAGTATATTCCAAAGAGGGTGGGAGCTAGTACACAACTTTGCTTAACTCCACTCTTGATTTCAAATTCTTCAGAAGTTGCACCATCAGACTTGATTATACCCTTCATGCCTGTGTGGAACGATTCCACAATGGACAGTAGAGTTGGTAGGCAGCCAATCTTCTTTAGTGCCTTGAACAGACCCTCACGACTGACCAAATCAAATGCCTTTGTGAGGTCGATGAAGGCAATAAACAGTGGTTGATTCTGTTCACGGCATTTTTCTTGCATTTGTCGCAATGAGAATATCATATCAATGGTAGACCGGTTCTGTCGAAAGCCACACTGTGATTCGGGGTAGACTTGATCTCCTAGGACTTGAAGTCTGCACAGAACAATTCTGGCTAATACTTTTCCAACAATACACAAAAGTGAGATACCCCTATATTTGTTGCAGTCGCTCCGATCGCCCTTGTTCTTGTACAGTGTTATAATGCTTGAATCTTTGAAATCCTGTGGGACTTGTCCTTCTCGCCAGCATAGCTCTATTAGCTGGTGGCTCTGTGGAGTGAGTGTGTCTTGCCCACTCCTGATAACCTCTATTGGAATCCCATCCTTACCTGGAGCCTTGCCAGATGCAAGTTCATTTATAGCACACTTAACTTCTGTTATGGTGGGAAGTGTGTCCAGGTGGTCAAGAGTTGGCAGAGCCTCTATGGCATTGAGGGCATCATCCGCTAGTTTGGTCTCACTTGAGTAAAGCTCCAAATAGTGCTCTACCCATCTGTCCGTCTGCTGTTTCTTATCAGTAATGATTTCTCCAGTCAAGGTTTTCAATGGTGCACTTCTTTTGATCAATGGACCACAGGCTTTCTTTATTCCTTCATACATGCTTCTTATGTTTCCCTTATCACTTGCGATTTTAATGGACTCACATAACTTGATCCAATAATCATTTGCACACTGCCTGGCAGCCTTTTGCACATCCTTCCTAGCTTGCCTTAGCTCACTCAGAGTGTTACGCGTTGGTCTTTCCTTGTTTCTTAAGAGGGCTTTCTTCTTCTTATCAATCAAGGGCTGCAGAGTCTCGCTGTTTGCCGCAAACCAGTCCTGCCTCTTATGATCCACAGTGCCGTAAACTCCTACAGCAGTTTTATAAAGAGTTTCCTTAAGTTGACCCCACTTTTCATTTACTGTACAATTTTCTGGTGTATCAGTGAAATCGTCTTCAAAGTTGCTGTTGAAACTGAAAGCACTTTTCAGGATCGTGAGTGTTAATAATATTAATCCTGGGGCTAGATTTGTGTTTAGCTGTGTAGATTCTCTTTGGTCTCAGTCTAACCCTTGCAACAAGCAAAGAATGATCCGTATCACATTCAGCACTGTGGTAACTTCGAGTCAATGATATATGGTTCAGATGTTGTCTCCGTGTGATGATGAAGTCCAGCTGGTGCCAATGGCCGGATCTTGGATGTTTCCATGTGACCTTATGCATCTCTTTTGTTTTAAAAAAGGAGTTTGTAATACATAGGTCATTACTGGTGCAATGCTCCAGCAGCCTTTGCCCATTATCATTCATGCGACTGATGTTGTATTTTCCAAGGCACACTGGCCATGAACTCGAGTCCTTGCCCACACGAGCATTGAAATCACCGAGCTTATAAATGTAGTCGGATTTTGGAACTGCCTTGATCACGGAGTCTAACTCCTCATAGAACGAATCCGTCACATCATCAGAGGAATCGAGTGTCGGTGCATATACAGTAATAATGGTGGCAAACCCACAAGAGGTTGCCAAGCGCAGGGATAATAGTCTTTCATTTCCTCCTGCTGGAATTTCAATCATTCCCAGTAGCGAATTCTTCACTGCAAAGCCCACACCGTGTTGCCTTTTTTCTGCCTGCCCTCTACCCTTCCAAAAAAAGGTGTAATTGTTTTCCCTGAGTGACCCTTCCTCAGCGAGGCGAGTCTCCTGCAGGCCAGCAATATCAATGTTAAGACGATTGAGTTCGGCATCAATCACAGCCGTTTTTCTCACATCGTCAATATCGGTCAAGTCAGTGGAAAATCCTGGACACATGGTTCTCACGTTCCAGGTTGCAAGCCGTAGCTTGAGGTTTCTATTTTTATTTTTGTTTGTACCTGGTGCACTGGTTTTACAGCCTGCGATTCAGATTTTGTCCTAGTCCCAAGCACACATTGAAGCAGGCAGGCTGTGGCGGATCAGCACCCAATAGGCAGGGGGATGCCCAGCTTGAGGCGGACGGTAGCTGATCAGTGACACCTGTAGGTGTCTCCCACTGTCAGAGGCAACGCGTGGCGCCCCATGTCTACGCCAATTGACGGGGACTTATAACCCGTAACAGTTGCCTCTCGCTTTGATTCCGAGACCAGTTAAGACCAGGGATGGAGTTATTGCCTCTCCATAGCACAAAGCCTGGGCTAAAATATAGAGATCATGTGTTGCCCATGCAGCATGATCCCTCTCTCGGCCTGCCTAGTTCACTCCAGAGGAAAGGTAACACCCCTACATCTGGAACAAGATAAGCTGCAGAAGCTGCCGGATCAGCAAAGCAATGCTCTTACTGTCCGCCTGTCGGAGCTTCGATCCCAGACCAGCTGCCAACCAAGGCTTAGGGCCTGGTCTGCCCTGCCATGACAATTTGTCTTTAGGTTGCATTTCCTCGCACCAGGGTAAGGCTTGTACCCTCCCAATTGCGCTCTTCCGCCCGAAGCCGTTGGCACAATGTGGGGTGTCGGGTTTGGTAAGCGCCGCCCAACGTTCGGCGCTAACAGAAAGCAGGTAGTACCGTCAACTGTTATACGGTAGCTCAGTCATATCTGACTAAGACCTGACTGTCACTAACCAACCAACCAAACAATTAACCAAACAACCAAGCTACTCGGCTTTTGACTATTTAACGTCAACCCACTGACCTGTACATTCTCAACCACTCGCCCTTGTCACGGTAGCCCAGGTAGGGCTAGACTCACGCTAGCCGGCCCGGATGTTACGTGTTCAACCCCTGTTCGGGTCGGATGTGTAAATTTGTCCTGGGCTCCCGGGCCGATCCAGTCTACCATGTCTCTCGTCTCATCTCATCTCATCTCATCTCATCTCATCTCATCATGTATCTTGCGGGGTCGAGGTGAAGTATAAACAGCGGGAGAGTGCCCGCTTATGTGCTTCGTGTACCACGGGCTCTGTTATTCCCTGCGTCCATCATTTACTTGGTCGGTCTCTTCCTCTGCTTCCATCTGGTCTGTACATCATTGCTTGTTGTGGTATACTGTTAGTTGGTAATCTACTTGCATGGCCAAATCATTTGACTTGCTGCCTTCTAATAAAATCCAGTGCTGCTATAACCCCACTTTATTCCTGGAACAGACCAAGAGGAAGACCGAGAGGAAAATACCTGAATGGCTTGGCCACATGGCATGGACGAGACAGGAACACGACGCTGGTGACCGAGTGAAATGGCGAGTCATGACCACCCACGCTTTCCGGCATGGCACATGATTGATTGATTGATTCCTGATTTCTTCATTTCTGATCTTAAATTTTCTTGACACATTGAGTATTCTTCTCAGAAATCTCATTTCTGTTGTGATTTTTCTTCTTTTCTCTTTTTCTGTCATTGTCCAGGTTTGGCATTGGTAACAAAAGAGTTGGTAGGAAGATTGTGTTGTAAAGTGCTTTCTTAGTAGTTATTGATACATGTTTGTTCTTTAGTATTGGTGCCATGTGTCCAATGAGTTGGTTTGCCTTATTGCATCTACTTTCGATCTCGTCTTCTGATATGCCATTTGATGATATTATACTTCCTAGGTACTTGAAACTCTTTACTTGTTTCAAGGAATGTTCGTTTAGGTGAATCGTTGTTGCTTTTTCTTCTATAGTTATAGTCAGTTCCTCTGTTTTGCTTGTGCTAATTTTCATGTTATGTTCCCTACACATTTCGTTTAGACTTTTCATGTGGTCTTGTAATTCAGCTTCTGATTTTGCTATTAGTGCTTGGTCGTCCGCAAATAGGAGTTCTCTAATGGTTAGATTTGCAGATGGTTCTTAGACTAACATGTGTACCACGAAATGTCCCAGGCCGACCCAGTCTAACATGTGTACCACGAAATGTCCCAGGCCGACCCAGTCTAACATGTGTACCACAAAATGTCCCGGGCCGACCTACCCAGTCTAACATGTGTACCACGAAATGTCCAGGGCCGACCCAGTCTAACATGTGTACCACGAAATGTCCCAGGCCGACCCAGTCTAACATGTGTACCACAAAATGTCCCTGGCCGACCTACCCAGTCTAACATGTGTACCACGAAATGTCCAGGGCCGACCCAGTCTAACATGTGTACCACGAATTGTCCCGGGCCGACCCAGTCTAACATGTGTACCACGAAATGTCCCGGGCCAACCGACCGACCCAGTCTAACATGTGTACCACGAAATGTCCCGGGCCGACCGACCCAGTCTAACATGTGTACCACGAAATGTCCTGGGAAGGGATGGCGCGTGGCGGGGTGCTGGTCACATGACCCACTAGTGCCTTATAGTCTATAACAACATGGGTCTAGAACCATGTGTCCAATACGTCATCTGGCGAGTGAAAGGTTCCTTTACATTGTTTTGTTAACATTAAAATGCCGGCTACTATTCCCCAACCACTAAACATTCAGCTACTATTCCCCAACCACTAAACATTCAGCTACTATTCCCCAACCACTAAACACTCAGCTACTATTCCCCATCCATTAAACATTGAGCTACTTTTCCTCAACCACTAAACAGTCAGCTTTAAATCCCCAACCTCTAAACTTTCAGCTTCCAATCCCCAACCACTAAACATTCAACTTCAAATCCTCAACCACTAAACATTCAACTATTATTCTCCAATCACTAAACATTCACTTTCCAATGCCCAACCACTAAACATTCAGCTCTCAATCCCTAACCTCAAACATTCAGCTTCCAATGTCCAATCACTAAACATTCAGCTTCCAATGTCCAATCACTAAACATTCAGCTTCCAATTCCCAATCATTAAATATTCGGCCATTTACCTGTATATTTTCAGCTTTGTACCCGAACTACCGGCATCGCAGACAACCCCATAGCTGATGGGTCTCCTTGTTACTTGGGATCCCTCGTCGTCCTGGGCAGTTCCAAGACGTGGCTCGTTGCACGGAACCCAAGATGTTTGTCCCGCGTGTGATTGGTCGCTTCCTATATCACCTATCTTTACCGTCGCGCCCCAGGACAGGGAGACGAAGATGCAGCATAGTAGAACGTTTATGTCAACTCTGGTCATATCGATCATCTGAAGCTAATAAACAACAGGAGTTAAGGGACAAGAGGGTCAACTTCACTACACCGGTCTCCCATAATCTAGCTCAGTCTCTCCCTGCAGAGCAACTAACCGTTTCCCGAAAATGTCGCACAGAGCACGAACTCCGTAGCTCCGGCGACGACCCCGAGATGTCTCAGTAACACATTCACTGGCGAATCCATTGACGTAGTCGGAGAGCGAACCCACTAGACGGACGGATGAACCCTCTGTGGACAGCTGAACCCCGGAGACTCTCTGAAGATGATCATTAAAATAAATGACATGTCCATTGAAGAACTTTTCGATCAGCCTCACCCCAAGTTGAATGTCTAGCAATTTGACGTTCAGTAGTTTGTGATGTGTTTCTGAACGAGCAGTCAACGATAAAGTCAAACCTGGACGTGTGTGGGAAACGACCCCGCTACCTCGTTATCATGGTACCGGAAGTTTAAGAGCTAGAGAGATCTGATCTCTTCGGCCACGTCTCATCTTCATATAATAATCTGTCATCATCATTATCATCATCAAGTGCCCTGTCAACTGGCGTAGGCGATCATGTTTCTTGTCAGATCTCATTCCTTGGTGTTCTGGATCAACTCTGCTGATGACATTCCTCCATGCCACCGTCTCAGTCCATCAGGCATCATTTCTCTTTGTCAGTCTCTGCCTCTCTTCCCTTCGATCTTTCCAGTCGTCACAATGTTCTCTAATGCCTCTCTTCTCATCACATGACCAACGAAAGCCGTTTGTCTCTTTCTTATTGTTGTATATAATGTTCTAATTTCGCTAGACTCTTGATAATCGGAACATGTTACACATTTACAAAATTTAAGCTATACAACGACTACAAGAACATAATCGCATGATTAATTATACCGTAGGGGAACATATTAAGGGGAACATATTAAAATGGGAATACTATTATGAGGTGAGGTTAACAACTCCTTCGTATATGTCCTGCCTTCCAAGAAAAATAATTCATGCCGCTAGAAAACAAACAACATATCATCTCATGTTGAATGCCGGATAGATGTTCTAGTAAGCCAATACGCTATCCATAGCATCAAGGATACTGTTATAGGAGTGTGTCAGCCCAAGGTGTTTTTTTCCCCATATCCTTTTACAGGACATCGCTGTCAACATCAGCATTTTACTGCTGTTGTTGATGTCTCGGCAAGTTTACGTTCAGTAGTTTGCCTTTGCCTTCTGAACGACCGGCTCCCATACCAATTCGTTAAAACCCAGTGCAACGCGGTCTGCTGCTAAATCGCGCGTTGCTATGTTTCGAATGCCGGTAAGCGGGATTACGAATCGCGTCCGTAAGCCCTTCGACACGGAGGACTAAGGTATTTGTGTATACTATATCGTGGACACTTGAGTGACTGGTCTATTTTACTTCTTGGAATTCCCCCACTTTAATTTCATTTACTGGGGGAACCTTGAGTGAAGCAGAATGAGAAATAAATCTATAGCTATTGATTGACATCATCGTAGTAGTAATGTGTAGAAGTAAGAGATCAGAGGACAAGTTTAATATTAAGAATATTGACAGCTTTGGGCATGCAGGGATTTGAACCTGACTACAGTGTCTCGTTTTAGACAAATCCACAGATGGCGACAAAGCCGGCGTTCTAGGGAGTAGAGACGGACGCCGTATGTCTAAGCCACTCCGCCACAAGGGTAGAAGTCAAAGATAAAGGACCACGGACGTATTTGGTTCATATTGCTCATACCGACATTAGACGGATGAGGCTGTCAGTACCACGCCAGCAACTTTCACTTCCCTGAACATTTTCTGATAGACATTTTAGGCTGGACTGCAAGCTCAAGTCAATGTTTAAAATAATGCCTGCTTCGATGGAGACCCGAACACACGAACACCGGGCTGACAGGCAAGCCTGCTGCCACAGCGCTACCGCAAGTCCACACAGAAGAAGCCCTAAAGAGAATCTAGCAATGCATCTACAAGAGTTAGGACGCAGGCTTCTCCATTCAGTAGAAACAAGTCAGCTGCGAAATCCAACCACTGATGGAGGAGCCCAAAAATAAAGATCAATAAATTACAAGCTTTTACTAACTGGTGCCTGCGCAAAATAGGAGTAAGATAGTATGTCAGAATTACCAATTTGGAACTCGTGGAGCGAACGAAACAAATATCAAAGTGTGATAAAATTACGCTGAAGCTGATATGACGTACATTGAGACAACCTGAGATCAAACAATCAATCAATCAGGTGCCGTCTCCACAATAAAGGTTGGCTGCAATGGATCTCCAATACTCTCTGTCTCTTGCCTTGACTGTACATTCTGTCAGGCTGATGTTCGTCAGCCTGACAGAATGTACATTCTGTCAAAAGAACATTCGTTCTTGATGTTATCTTCCCACTGGTATCTTTGTCTACCTTTTGCTCGCTTACCCCCTGTGGCGAAACGCCAGTGGCCCATGTCCTCATGCCTTCTTTGGGTTTGGGTAAACAGTGGGAAACAGTTTTCGGGAACCCTCAGTTCTCTTATTCGCTCAATCCCCATGGAAGATAGTTCTCTTGGTTACTTTAACAACACGATCTTCTTAATAGAACGATTAGAAATATGTCTTTTCTTCGGGAAAACCCGATAGGGCACCTTGCACCAAATACGCACTAATGTAACTTCTTGGGCCATCCATGTCCGTTTAAACAACTACCATTTGTAGACTGCCTCATGTCAATTGGACACTTCAAAGAGTGAGACAGATGAAGTGCAGATTCCTACTGGTGGATTTGGAAAGGTAATAATTGGGTTTTAAGTAGTCCTGCCAGACCTTGGCTTGTGAATCTCTGTTGTCTCGACTGGTGAGACGAATTGGCGAAAAGCCGGTCATGCCCATATTGTGAGTGGGTTGACCGTTGGCCAATCTAGCTAAGCGTTCTGTTCTTGACATCGCCTGGGAACGAATCTGAGCAATATATCTCCCTGGATGATTTCGCTTGTTCTTGGCGGCAGATGGGCGGGTGTTATCTTTCTTCCTACGGCCTGAACGCTGCCTAGTGTTATCTTTAGTTTAAATATAAACACAACATATATACAGTATGCCGGAAAGGGGGAAGGGCTCCGTGGGGACGGATTCCACCCATCTATCTTCTTGAGCCGGAAGAGGGTATCCACTGTGCTATCTCTTTCGTCTTTTAGCCGATGGGGTGGCCGGGTGGACTGAATGGTTACTGGTCGATAGGATGATGTCGGGGATATAAATAGACTTCTCTATCTCACTGAGAGAACCTGAACTCATCTGAATCTACGTGTTATGTGAGGCACTGCCGGTACAGTGCGGCGACAGCTCAGACGAGAGCAGCGGCCGGAAGGGGTAGTATCTTCTTTCCTATTCTTGCTGGGAATGGGGAACGACACTTCTTTCCATACAGACCAAATACTATAATATTAGTTAAGAGAGGAAACACACATAATTACTCACACAACACAACAAGAGCTTGGTCGTGAGAAAGAGAGGGTTTGCCAGTGAGAGGCAAGCCGGGAAACGAATGTGCCCAATAATAATAAAGGCATGGTATGAGAGTGGAGAGTGAATCTGGTATGAAGAAAATGGGTAATGTACATAGGGTCAAACGACAAGATCTCGTCAAGCTGAAGGCCTGGTCTGGGAAGGACGCCGCCAATCCAGGACCTCTTGTCGGGTCAGGCTAATTCACGCAAGTCTACTAAAGAGTTATATATCTATTAATATTATATATTTTGAATGCAAACTTAGATGCTGAGACCATTAGAAGTCTCCATGTCAGCTGTACCAGAAGTTTAGGCTGGAGGCTCTCACAACTGTTTGTCCTTTCCAGGGTCCTTCTTTTGGAAGTGAATAGAGTTGAAAGTCTCGACAGGGCTTCTACACGGAAAGTTATGTTTTAGACGAGTCCTTGTCAAGTTTTGGGCCGTGCCTGGCCAAGGGTATGATTTCTACGAGATAGAGCCACCGCTGGCCCGAAAGAATGACCATCAGCTTTTCTAACAACTAATCCAGTCATCTCGATACGCAAGGATCGAGTCATTTTGTATTCTGGACTGGACCCCGCCTAAATATCAGACCCACCCATCCTTGTCTGAGACAGTGAAGGATACCTACCCAATTCCCGTTCATGAACTATTCCCATTGTATGAACTTCTACTTAGCATCGTGACCAGGGATCACAGGACGTTTTCCCACGAACATTATATTGGTTCCACAGAGGCCTGTTGTTAGCACAACGTACCGGGAAGGAAAGAACTGAAGACTTATTCGGTGAGCTGTATGTGGACGGAACGGACATTGACTACAGCTTGGTCTATGATAGAAAGTCAGGAGGCTCTGTGCCTGAACACTTTATCCCTATTGTGTCTGTAGTGAACTATCTGTTTTAACTGCCTTGATGTTATCCTGTGCTTGTGCTGTCCTTTATGAAGTTATTAAAATTATGTTATGGTTTATTCTGACGATCGCCATGTTATCTATGGGTCAGCCAGAAAGACACTGCAGGGAATAGGCCCCGAGGTTGAAAGAGAGAGAGTGACAGTGAGTCCAGGGAACGGAGGAGGGTTGGCAAGCAAAGACCTATCCCAGCCAGGGCTATAGAATATTATTGAAGCATTGTGACATAGTTATTTGGGACCCTCCACGTAGCTTGTTACACCCCCAACCTTGCCTTCCAGTATGGTTTTTATAAGAGTATCATGTCTTTTAAGTAACGTGGCCGAAATATTTCACTTGTCTCCTCTTTATTTCTTTCATCAGCTCTCTCTTCATTTCCAGTTTTTCTAGAACCTCTGTATTTGATTGCTTTTGTTTCCATGAAATACGACATATTCATCTGCATATCCACATTCTCCAGGGCTTCTATGCGACTTCCTAGTTGCTTGTTCAATGTCCAGGCTTCCCCGCCATACAGTAGCGTTGAATATACGTAGCATTTGACAATTCTCATTGTTAATGCGTTATTAATCTCTCTAGATGTTAATACTACGTTCATACCGTTGAAAGCATTTTTGGCCATTCCTATCCTCTTTTTTGATTTCTATTTCACTTCTGCCATCATCTGTTATTATATGTCCAAGATAGGAGAAAATTGTTACTTGTTCTAGAATCTCCCCGTTTACTGTGATTTTCTTTGATGACCTTACCTTTTCACTGGTAGTTATCATAGTTTTTGTTGTTTGGATGTTAATATCTAATACACATTATACATTGTGCCTGTTTACTTGCTTCACTAGGGTTTGTAACTCTTGCTCACTTTGGGCTAGTAACACGGTATCGTCAGCATACCTAAGATTGTTTATGATTTTGCCATTGATGTTAAGTCCAGGCATTTCAACCTGAGAATAGTATTATAACTAGAAAATGTGTTGTCTGGGATATACAGGGCTAAAGAACTACAGGAAGACATAAAGACACAGAGTAGACAATTAGAAACATATTTGAAGAGTATGGGAGCACATGGAGGGAGCTGCTGGCTTTGGCTAAGATTTAAATTCTTGGATTGAGTTGGACAAGACTAAACATAACAGTTAGATAAACATTTAACGATATAGCAGTGAACTCCAGAAAATACTGCACTGCAACTCTACAGTCTAGGGTAGATGGAACAAGACCAAACATAACATTGGATGATCAACAATTAACGACATTTCAATGTACTCTTGAAAACACCGCACCTGTACAGTCTAAGTAGATGTGACAAGAGTAAATATAAGAGTTACATCATGAATAATTAACCATATATATGTGAATCTTTGAACATACGGCACAGCACTTCTACAGTCTAGGTAGATGTGACAAGACTAAACATAACACTTAGATTAACATTTAACGATATATAAGTGAACTCTCGAAAACACCTCATCGCATCTTTACAGTCTATGGTACGAAGTAGCAATCAGCCCCAGCATTTATTAGTTATCTGTGATTCAGTAGGTACTATTCGCTTTCAGTTATTTACCATTGCATTCTGAACAACCGACGGCTCATTCCATTGAAATCACCACAAAAGTCATCTACTTCCAAATCTCCTGTAGTTGATTTCGAACCTTCGATTGCTATGACGGGGAATATAGACACGCGCTCATTTCCGCCCAGGCAAGCGTAGAGGGTACGAGCCTAAAAATAACATTACGATTATCAACAATGAACTTCACACAGGGACACCTCGAACACACCCTAGTTCACTTGTACACTCTGGGGTACAATTGGAAGGACGATGATTGAATTAGTTCCCAGAATAAGTTGCTTCGTGATCGAAATTATCGTGATAGCTAGTACACTACCCGGGTATCCCAATGACCATTTGCTCGTCAGCCAAAAAGGATGCCAGAAAATATTCTTAGGAGTAAAGGCGGCTGATGAGATACTTGACAATCGGCAATCCAGTGATGGTGGGTCAGTGAAACAATGGCGCCAGCACCACGTAGCGAATACGCCTCAAGTCGTGCAGTAGAGTTATTGTCTAAGTTTCAATAATAGTCTTACCTGTGATTGCGTGTCACGGGTTACGTACACTAGAATGGTTGGTTACCTGGAATGCACGTAACAGGTGATGTTGGAGTGCACAGGTGATACTTCATGAGTTTATGTAGTTATGGAATGCAATGAGTTTATATAGATATGGGACATAGTCAGTTCTTTTGATTTTTGTAATATGAGATATAGATGAGCATATCTGTCTGTCTGTCTGTCTGTCTGTCTGTCTGTCTGTCTGTCTGTCTGTCTGTCTGTCTGTCTGTCTGTCTGTCTGTCTGTCTGTCTGTCTGTCTGTCTGTCTGTCTGTCTGTCTGTCTGTCTGTCTGTCTGTCTGTCTGTCTGTCTGTCTGTCTGTCTGTCTGTCTGTCTGTCTGTCTGTCTGTCTGTCTGTCTGTCTGTCTGTCTGTCTGTCTGTCTGTCTGTCTGTCTGTCTGTCTGTCTGTCTGTCTGTCTGTCTGTCTGTCTGTCTGTCTGTCTGTCTGTCTGTCTGTCTGTCTGTCTGTCTGTCTGTCTGTCTGTCTGTCTGTCTGTCTGTCTGTCTGTCTGTCTGTCTGTCTGTCTGTCTGTCTGTCTGTCTGTCTGTCTGTCTGTCTGTCTGTCTGTCTGTCTGTCTGTCTGTCTGTCTGTCTGTCTGTCTGTCTGTCTGTCTGTCTGTCTGTCTGTCTGTCTGTCTGTCTGTCTGTCTGTCTGTCTGTCTGTCTGTCTGTCTGTCTGTCTGTCTGTCTGTCTGTCTGTCTGTCTGTCTGTCTGTCTGTCTGTCTGTCTGTCTGTCTGTCTGTCTGTCTGTCTGTCTGTCTGTCTGTCTGTCTGTCTGTCTGTCTGTCTGTCTGTCTGTCTGTCTGTCTGTCTGTCTGTCTGTCTGTCTGTCTGTCTGTCTGTCTGTCTGTCTGTCTGTCTGTCTGTCTGTCTGTCTGTCTGTCTGTCTGTCTGTCTGTCTGTCTGTCTGTCTGTCTGTCTGTCTGTCTGTCTGTCTGTCTGTCTGTCTGTCTGTCTGTCTGTCTGTCTGTCTGTCTGTCTGTCTGTCTGTCTGTCTGTCTGTCTGTCTGTCTGTCTGTCTGTCTGTCTGTCTGTCTGTCTGTCTGTCTGTCTGTCTGTCTGTCTGTCTGTCTGTCTGTCTGTCTGTCTGTCTGTCTGTCTGTCTGTCTGTCTGTCTGTCTGTCTGTCTGTCTGTCTGTCTGTCTGTCTGTCTGTCTGTCTGTCTGTCTGTCTGTCTGTCTGTCTGTCTGTCTGTCTGTCTGTCTGTCTGTCTGTCTGTCTGTCTGTCTGTCTGTCTGTCTGTCTGTCTGTCTGTCTGTCTGTCTGTCTGTCTGTCTGTCTGTCTGTCTGTCTGTCTGTCTGTCTGTCTGTCTGTCTGTCTGTCTGTCTGTCTGTCTGTCTGTCTGTCTGTCTGTCTGTCTGTCTGTCTGTCTGTCTGTCTGTCTGTCTGTCTGTCTGTCTGTCTGTCTGTCTGTCTGTCTGTCTGTCTGTCTGTCTGTCTGTCTGTCTGTCTGTCTGTCTGTCTGTCTGTCTGTCTGTCTGTCTGTCTGTCTGTCTGTCTGTCTGTCTGTCTGTCTGTCTGTCTGTCTGTCTGTCTGTCTGTCTGTCTGTCTGTCTGTCTGTCTGTCTGTCTGTCTGTCTGTCTGTCTGTCTGTCTGTCTGTCTGTCTGTCTGTCTGTCTGTCTGTCTGTCTGTCTGTCTGTCTGTCTGTCACCCGACACCCCACATGGTGTCAACAGCTTCGGACGGGGGAGAGAAAATTGGAAGGACACGCGCCTTATGCCAGTGCGAGGAAATGCAACATTATAACTCACTTTCATTTCAGGGTAGACCGAGCCCCATTCCATGGTCGGGAAGTGGTCTAGGATGAAAGCTCCGACAGGAGGACAGTGAGATCATTGCAGCTTATCTTGTTCCAAATCTATTGATGTTACCTTTCCCCAGGAGTCAACTAAGCAGGTAGAGCGAGGGATCTTGCTGCATGGGCAACACATGGTCTCTATACTTCAGCCCAGACGTTGTGTCATGAAGAGGTAGCCTCTTCTGAAGCGCAATTTAACCACCTATTGTCTATCAAGGCTGTAAAGTGCCTGTGCAGTACACTACTTATGTTTCTGCAGATGTGTAACGTGATTTTCTTATGTTTATGTGGATATTTAACACGATTGTCTTATGTTTCTGTGGATATTTAACACGATTGTCTTATGTTTCTGCAGATGTTTAACATGATTGTCTAATGTTTCTGTGGATATTTAACATGCTTGTCTTATGTTTCTGCAGATATGTAACATGATTATCTTATGTTTCTGCAGACATTTTACATGATTGTCTTATGTTTCTGTGGATATGTAACATGATTGGTTTATGTTTCTGCAGATGTTTAACATGATTGTCTAATGTTTCTGCAGAGAATTAACATGACTGTCTTATGTTTCTGCAGACATTTTAATGATTGTCTTATGTTTCTGCAGATATGTAACATGATTATCTTATGTTTCTGGAGATTTTAACTGTCTAGTGTTTCTGCAGAGAATTAACATGACTGTCTTATGTTTCTGCAGACATTTTACATGATTGTCTTATGTTTCTGCAGATATGTAACATGAATATCTTATGTTTCTGCAGATTTTAACATGATTGTCTAATGTTTCTGCAGAGAATTAACATGACTGTCTTATGTTTCTGCAGACATTTTACATGATTGTCTTATGTTTCTGCAGATATGTAACATGATTATCTTATGTTTCTGCAGATTTTAACATGATTGTCTAATGTTTCTGCAGAGAATTAACATGACTGTCTTATGTTTCTGCAGACATTTTACATGATTGTCTTATGTTTCTGCAGATATGTAACATGATTATCTTATGTTTCTGCAGATTTTAACATGATTGTCTAATGTTTCTGCAGAGAATTAACATGACTGTCTTATGTTTCTGCAGACATTTTACATGATTGTCTTATGTTTCTGCAGATATGTAACATGATTATCTTATGTTTCTGCAGATTTTAACATGATTGTCTAATGTTTCTGCAGACAATTAACATGATTGTCTTATGTTTCTGAGAATATTTAATATGATTGTCTTATGTTTCTGTGGACACATAACATGATTGTCTTATGATTCTGCGAACATTTAACATGATTGTCTTATGTTTCTGCGGACATTTAACATGATTGTTTATGTTTATGTGGATATTTAGCATGGTTGTCTTATGTTTCTGTGGATATTTAACACGACTGCAGACATTTAACATGATTGTCTTATGTTTCTGCAGACATTTAACATGACTGTCTTATGTTTCTGTGGACACTTAACATGATTGTCTTATGTTTCTGCAGACATTTAACATGACTGTCTTATGTTTCTGTGGACACTTAACATGATTGTCTTATGTTTCTGCAGACATTTAACATGATTGTCTTATGTTTCTGCGGACATTTAACATGATTGTCTTATGTTTCTGCGGACACTTAACATGATTGTTTATGTTTATGTGGATATTTAGCATGGTTGTCTTATGTTTCTGTGGATATTTAACACGAATGCAGACATTTAACATGATTGTCTTATGTTTCTGCAGACGTTTAACATGATTGCCTTATGTTTCTGCAGACGCTTAGCATGATTGTTTATGTTTATGTGGATATTTAGCATGGTTGTCTTATGTTTATGCAGACATTTAACATGATTGTGTTATGTTTCTGTGGACATTTAACATGACTGTCTTATGTTTCTGTGGACATTTTACATGATTGTCTGATGTTTCTGTGGACATTTAACATGATTGTCTTATGTTTCTACAGATGTTTAACATGATTGTCTTATGTTTCTGCAGACATTTAACATGATTGTCTTATGTTTCTGAGAATATTTAATATGATTGTCTTATGTTTCCGTGGACACTTAACATGATTGTCTTATTATTCTGCGAACATTTAACATGATTGTTTATGTTTATGTGGATATTTAGCATGGTTGTCTTATGTTTCTGTGGATATTTAACACGACTGCAGACATTTAACATGATTGTCTTATGTTTCTGCAGACATTTAACATGACTGTCTTATGTTTCTGTGGGCACTTAACATGATTGTCTTATGTTTCTGCAGACGTTTAACATGATTGTCTTATGTTTCTGCAGACATTTAACATGATTGTCTTATGTTTCTGAAAATATTTAATATGATTGTCTTATGTTTCTGTGGACACTTAACATGATTGTCTTATTATTCTGCGAACATTTAACATGATTGTCTTATGTTTCTGCAGACATTTAACATGGCTGTCTTATGTTTCTGTGGACACTTAACATGATTGTCTTATGTTTCTGCAGACATTTAACATGATTGTCTTATGTTTCTGCGGACATTTAACATGATTGTTTATGTTTCTGTGGATATTTAGCATGGTTGTTTTATATTTCTGTGGACATTTAACATGATTGTCTTATGTTTCTGCGGACATTTAACATGATTGTCTTATATTTCTGCGGACATTTAACATGATTGTTTATGTTTCTGTGGATATTTAGCATGGTTGTCTTATGTTTCTGTGGATATTTAACACGAATGCAGACATTTAACATGATTGTCTTATGTTTCTGCAGACGTTTAACATGATTGTCTTATGTTTCTGCAGACATTTAACATGATTGTCTTATGTTTCTGAAAATATTTAATATGATTGTCTTATGTTTCTGTGGACACTTAACATGATTGTCTTATTATTCTGCGAACATTTAACATGATTGTCTTATGTTTCTGCAGACATTTAACATGGCTGTCTTATGTTTCTGCAGATATTTAACATGATTGTGTTATGTTTCTGCAGACATTTAACATGGCTGTCTTATGTTTCTGCGGACATTTAACATGATTGTCTTATGTTTCTGTGGATATTTAACATGATTGTCTTATGTTTCTGTGGATATTTAACATGATTGTTTATGTTTCTGTGGATATTTAACATGATTGTCTTATGTTTCTGTGGATATTTAACATGATTGTTTATGTTTCTGTGGATATTTAACATGATTGTTTATGTTTCTGTGGATATTTAACATGATTGTTTATGTTTCTGTGGATATTTAACATGATTGTTTATGTTTCTGCACATATTTAACATGATTGTCTTATGTTTCTGCACATATTTAACATGATTGTCTTATGTTTCTGCGGACATTTAACATGATTGTCTTATGTTTCTGTGGATATTTAACATGATTGTCTTATGTTTCTGTGGATATTTAACATGATTGTCTTATGTTTCTGTGGATATTTAACATGATTGTCTATGTTTCTGTGGATATTTAACATGATTGTCTTATGTTTCTGTGGATATTTAACATGATTGTTTATGTTTCTGTGGATATTTAACATGATTGACGTATGTTATTGTGGATATTTAACATGATTGAAGTATGTTACTGTAGATATTTAACACGACTGCCTTATGTTTCTGCACAAATTTAACATGGTTGTCTCATAAGAGTGCTCGTTCTTAAACTTTCGATGTCCTGATACCAAGGTAGCAGGTTTAACCCCTACGCCAATCAGCTGGACTAAAATGTTGACTTCTCATCCTTGACTTTGGGACGTAAATTATAAGTACCTCTGAAGTCGGAGTGGATTAACCCGATGGAGACGTTGGCTGATGAAAGGAAAGCTAATCCACCGCAAAAATCAGTTCAGTGTACCAGAAGTAGAAGCCTGTGTATGGACTACGCTTGAACTCAAAGCTTTTTTTTTTTTTTTTTTTTTTTGCATATCCTTTACAGGACATCGCTGTCAACACCAGCATCTTTCAGCTGTATGTTGATTTCTTGGCAAGATTACGCTCAGTAGTTTGCCATTGCTTTCTGAGCGGCCGGCTCACATACCCCGTAAGTTACCGATGCGATTCGAACTACTGCTGATTCTCACCGTCATCACGTTACCGACGAGAGTATACGAGATTACGGAGAAAAGTCATAACCTCTAAGCCACGAAGCCGGCGAACTCAAAGCTAGCGAACGCAAAAATAAAAAAATAAAAAATAAATAAAACAAATAAAAATAACACACAACTCACATTAAACTATTCTACCTCTTGCTGCCTCATTCAGCTCCCCCCCCCCCACCCCCCCCCCCCCCCTATAATCTCATCAAATTATTAACCTCTGTCTCATATCTCTTCTCCGTGTGTTTTGTTGTCTGCCTATATAATTTTTGTCCCGCAGGTTCTAGAAAAAAGACTTCCCAGTACTTGTTAATAAACATCCTTCTTCACGCCTGTCCACAGTCCTCTATCTCTTGTGCTTCCAATCATTTCTGATACTAGCGTTGCTCCATGCCATGCCATCAAACTGCGCATCATCTTCTCTCTGTTGGTGTTCACCTGTCTCGCTTCCCCTCCAACCTTCTCGTTGTGACGACATACTTCAGCTTTCCTTTTCCCATGTTAGTTAGTCGACAGAGAGGGGGGGGGGGGATCTGGGATGACAGGCATTGGTAGTACCTTCGGTACGGATGGCTGTCACGCTCTTTTAAGGGCCCATTCACCACTGGTCCAAACCTGACATCCAGCTCACGCCTATGACTCCTAGTAGCTGTTAGCATGCTACAACGGCCACCCCCGGGTAACAGCTGTGACAGGCCGGCAAAACCAGGCGATGGTAACCGATTCGGCGTCAAACCAATTGGTGAACCAGGGTATACCTACCCAGTATGTGAAGACAAGATTCGGCAGACCGCGCGAACATTGATGATTCAACGGACAAAACGTGGAACGTAATGAGCGTGGCAAGGCACATAGAGTGCCATGGTCATCCACTTCACCTGTATTCGTCCCCAGTCGTCTTGACTTGTCATGCCACTAGATTAAGATGGACTCAGGCGAGAGAGTGTGGTCGGCGAATTGCGCAGCCCTTCCTCACTTTAATCCAGTTCGTCGCGCAAGTCATTCTTCATCCAACTAGTCGACAGATCATCACTAATGCACATCGAACCATTCAGTCCAAAAGTGCTGGATCCCCTCCTCAGCAAATCCCGCAGCGTGTTGCGGCTCACAACACCAGTTCTGTGTTGGTTTATCAATCTTCTTTGGTTTCCTGCATAGTGTTCTTGTCTGTTCATACCTCTTTTAACTTGCTGTTCTCGCAGTCTAACCATGGTTGTAGATTCACTGTCAACACTTTGTTCTCGCAAAAGTCTTGCTTCTCATATAGCATTCTGTATTTCAGCCTGGTCCATGGCTTTTCTTATGACATGCCCTAAGAATGTGGACTGTCTCCTTCTGATGAAAGTAACCAGTTCTCTGTGTGATTTAACTTCTTGAAAGATATCTTGACTTCTCTTTCTCTCTGTCTACGGTGTTCTCATCATGTTTCTATAAAACCACATCTCCGCCGTTTCCACATTATCCCTCACTTGTCTGCTAACTGTCAATGATTCGCTTCCGATGGGACGATGTGTGGGTATGGGTGGTTGATGTGTGAGTGGGTGAGTGATGGTTGTGTGGGAGGGGTATGTGTGTGTGGTTTGGGATGTGTAGGTGGAGCATGTTTGTGTGGGCGAGTTTGTGTAGGTTGGGGTATGTGTGAGTGGGGAGTTGTGTGTGGGTGGGGATGTGTGTGAGGGATGTGTGTGTGGGTGGGTTACGAGATGTGTGGGTTAGTGAGGGGATGTGTGGGTGGAGGGATGTGTGGTTGGTTGGGGATGTGTGGTAGGTGTGGATGTGGGTATGGGTAGGTTATGTGTGAGTGGGTGAGGGATGTATGTGTGGGTTGGTGCGGAATGTCTATGTTGGAGGGAGGATGTGCATATAACATGATAATATGCATTGCTTATGCTCACAACATTAATTTTTTCTCCTTATGTGAATGTGTCATGCACTGTTGATGAACGAAAGATGAGTGATTGGAAGGGCCGAATGTAAGACGGGCCTACGTGCCCAATTTGTAACCCTTTTAAAATAAAGTTCAAAATTCCGTACATCAGGATTGGCTCAGTATATGTCTTCAGATCGCCCCTCCCCTCGGCAATAAACATAGACAGGTAATATTTATACCCTTATTTGACCCCTCAGTCTAGCCATGTCCCCGGTAATATTTATGGCAGTAACACAGGTGGTCAGAGTATAGCCAGAGATTGGCTAATGTATTGATGCACTAGCTGACATTGATACTATCGGCACCCTGGTGTCAGAAGATGATATCGTGAATACCCCCCATTCAGCAACGTTTGCCACCTGTATAACAGATGGTTCTGATAGTATCAATTACACAGATGTGCCGCTGCGTTTGTGTTGTATGTTGTAGTTTAGAAATTGAAGAGTTGTATCACTGCAGATGGCCTTTCTCAACTTAGTCACCGACGAACAACCAGCTGTGGCTTAGAGTTGTTTATTTTTTAATCCTTACCAACGTCCTCTTGGGGGCCGTTATGGCTCAGTGGCAAGAACTCTTACCTGCCACCTTGGCGATTATTCTTCGAGTTTGCATCGAGGCTGATTTTTAACAGATTCAATGCCGAACTAAAGCTAGGTTTGGACTAACAAACATGGATGACGGACAATGAGAAGTAGGGGTTTGTTACATTTATGAACTAAAAGTTGTTAGTATAGTAGCAGACATGGTGATTTAGTTATAAAATTAAAGGACGTTGCTTAGGGAAAATCACTGTACTTATAGTTTTATTGAGACAACATTTTGTAATGACAACATTTCGGCAATATATAAGCCTGTGGCAGATAGGGGAAAAGACTTAAGACGATTAATCATCTCATGGCACTTAATCAGTTTAATTAACCCGAGCTTCCAGGCTGCTCTAACCTAAATTTGTCAAGTGGATATCAGGAAATGTCTTACTAATTGTAGTCTAAATTGGATATCAGGAAATGACTTGCTAATTGTAGTCTAAATTGGATATCAGGAAATGTCCTGGTAATTGTAGAATAAAGTGGATATCAGGAAATGTCCTGGTAATTGTAGCCTAAATTGGATATCAGGAAATGTCCTGGTAATTGTAGAATAAAGTGGATATCAGAAAATGTCCTGGTAATTGTAGCCTAAATTGGATATCAGGAAATGTCCTGGTAATTGTAGCCTAAATTGGATATCAGGAAATGTCCTGGTAATTGTAGAATGAAGTGGATATCAATAAGATTCTCAGTAAGTAACATCAACCGACATCAGATGGACTTAGCTCCCGCGGCCTGTCGATGTACTCTTACATCAGATGTACTTAACTCCCGCGGCCTGTCGATGTACGCTTACATCAGATGTACTTAACTCTCGCGGCCTGTCGATGTACCCTTACATCAGATGTACTTAACTCCAGCGGCCTGTCGATGTACCCTTACATCAGATGGACTTAACTCCCGCGGCCTGTCGATGTACCCTTACATCAGATGGACTTAACTCCCGCGGCCTGTCGATGTACCCTTACATCAGATGTACTTAACTCCCGCGGCCTGTCGATGTACGCTTACATCAGATGGACTTAACTCCCGCGGCCTGTCGATGTACCCTTACATCAGATGTACTTAACTCCCGCGGGCTGTCGATGTACGCTTACGTCAGATGGACTTTACCACTCACGGCCTGTCGATGTACCCTTACATCAGATGTACTTAACTCCCGCGGCCTGTCGATGTGCCCTTACATCAGATGTACTTAACTCCCGCGGCCTGTCGATGTGCCCTTACGTCAGATGGACTTTACCACTCACGGCCTGTCGATGTACCCTTACATCAAATGTACTTAACTCCCGCGGCCTGTCGATGTGCCCTTACATCAGATGTACTTAACTCCCGCGGCCTGTCGATGTGCCCTTACATCAGATGTACTTAACTCCCGCGGCCTGTCGATGTACCCTTACATCAGATGTACTTAACTCCCGCGGCCTGTCGATGTGCCCTTACATCAGATGTACTTAACTCCCGCGGCCTGTTGATGTGCCCTTACATCAGATGTACTTAACTCCCGCGGCCTGTCGATGTGCCCTTACATCAGATGTACTTAACTCCCGCGGCCTGTCGATGTGCCCTTACATCAGATGTACTTAACTCCCGCGGCCTGTCGATGTGCCCTTACATCAGATGGACTTAACTCCCGCGGCCTGTCGATGTGCCCTTACATCAGATGTACTTAACTCCCGCGGCCTGTCGATGTGCCCTTACATCAGATGGACTTATCTCCCGCGGCCTGTCGATGTGCCCTTACATCAGATGTACTTAACTCCCGCGGCCTGTCGATGTACCCTTACATCAGATGTACTTAACTCCCGCGGCCTGTCGATGTGCCCTTACGTCAGATGTACTTAACTCCCGCGGCCTGTCGATGTACCCTTACATCAGATGTACTTAACTCCCGCGGCCTGTCGATGTGCCCTTACATCAGATGGACTTAACTCCCGCGGCCTGTCGATGTACCCTTACATCAGATTACTTAACTCCCGTGGCCTGTCGATGTGCCCTTACATCAGATGTACTTAACTCCCACGGCCTGTCGATGTGCCCTTACATCAGATGTACTTAACTCCCGCGGCCTGTCGATGTGCCCTTACATCAGATGCACTTATCTCCCGCGGCCTGTCGATGTGCCCTTGCATCAGATGTACTTAACTCCCGCGGCCTGTCGATGTACCCTTACATCAGATGTACTTAACTCCCGCGGCCTGTCGATGTGCCCTTACGTCAGATGTACTTAACTCCCGCGGCCTGTCGATGTGCCTTTAAATCAGATGGACTTAACTCCCGCGGCCTGTCGATGTACCCTTACATCAGATGTACTTAACTCCCGCGGCCTGTCGATGTGCCCTTACATCAGATGTACTTAACTCCCGCGGCCTGTCGATGTGCCCTTACATCAGATGTACTTAACTCCAGCGGCCTGTCGATGTGCCCTGACATCAGATGTACTTAACTCCCGCGGCCTGTCGATGTGCCCTTACATCAGATGGACTTAACTCCAGCGGCCTGTCGATGTGCCCTTACATCAGATGTACTTAACTCCCGCGGCCTGTCGATGTGCCCTTACATCAGATGTACTTAACTCCCGCGGCCTGTCGATGTGCCCTTACATCAGATGTACTTATCTCCCGCGGCCTGTCGATGTGCCCTTACATCAGATGTACTTAACTCCCGTGGCCTGTCGATGTACCCTTACATCAGATGTACTTAACTCCCGCGGCCTGTCGATGTGCCCTTACGTCAGATGTACTTAACTCCCGCGGCCTGTCGATGTACCCTTACATCAGATGTACTTAACTCCCGCGGCCTGTCGATGTGCCCTTACGTCAGATGTACTTAACTCCCGCGGCCTGTCGATGTGCCCTGACATCAGATGTACTTAACTCCCGCGGCCTGTCGATGTGCCCTTACATCAGATGTACTTAACTCCCGCGGCCTTTCGATGTACCCTTACATCAGATGTACTTAACTCCCGCTGCCTGTCAATGTGCCCTTACATCAGATGGACTTTACCACCCGCGGCCTGTCGATGTGCCCTTACAACAAATGGGCTAGAGCCATATGGCTGACACGTCTTAAGGCAAACGTCCTTCCTGTGTTTGACTCACACGTCCCCATGGGTGTTTAATGTTAGACTGTCAACGCTGAATAACATTTCTTTGTGAGTTCGCTCCCTTTGAACGTAGGCGTAGACCATTCACGTAGTACTGCCTCAAATGGTTGGCACTACAGGAAAGTGAAGTGGACTGTTGTTTGTGTGTGGATTAGCTTTCCCTGTTACCAGTGATCCTGGCCGTATGGTGAATCCACTCCGACTTCTGAGGTCATTGCATCATAAGATCGCACACATACACTCATCAGCACACACACACACTCATAATCACCCACACATACACACACCATCACACACATACAATTAGGAGAAGATGATGTTTTGGCACGAGATGAAGTGTGCACGTGCAGAATAGTGTCGGCTACCACCTGAAGTGTTGATGTGTAGAAAGTGTGGGCATTAGATTAAAGTGCAAGCGCGTGAATGTTGTTGCTGGAGAAGTCATGTTGGGGTAGGAGTCATTTTGGCATGTTGAACCCTTGAGGGGCATGTTGCAGCTGTGTGGCTCGACAACTCTCCACTTCTATACGTGCTGGGCGGACACACGGGGGCAGGCCGACTTAGATTAAAATATCATGACAGCCCTATGCATTACTCATAGGTTGTCTCTCTCTCGCTCTCTCTCTCTCTCTCTCTCTCTCTCTCTCTCCATCTCTACCCCCCCCCCTTCTATCCCTCTCTCCATCTCTTTCTTTTATCTCTCTCTTTCTCTGTATTCTTCTCTATCTCACTCACTCTCTTTCTCTCTCTCTCTCGCTCTTTATCGATCTCTTTTACTTTCTCTTCCCCCCCCCCACTCTATCTCACTCGCTGTCTGTCCGTCCGTCCGTCCGTCCGTCCGCCCGCCCGAGACCCGCTAGTCCGCCCGTCCGTCCGTCCGTCCGTCTGTCTGTCTGTCTGTCTGTCTTGTAGTTTGTCTCTCTATCTCTGTCTGTCTTTCCATCTGTCGGTCTGTCAAGTGTACAGCAGAGAGCTCCTGAAACCCCCAACTGGACGACAAGTCCCCATGTCCCCAACCAATGGCACAGTTCTGGTTCGGGGGTTTCCCTCCTAATAAAGCGTCCCAACAGAAAAGTCGACAATGTTGTAAAATAGTTGTAAGCTGTATCTTTATTTTTCTTTTTTTTTTTTTAAACATATAACTATATCTATGACAGTTTGTTAAATTGTGTTTTTAAAAAAAGGTATAAGAACTGCAACTCATGGCGGGAACCATG